>OU383775.1:57974758-58169471 GCA_910950805.1 Acrocephalus scirpaceus scirpaceus | reverse complement strand
CGCGACAAGATCCAATCACCGATAAATGTCCTTTGGTGGAAGAAACTCCAAATCACAGCCTGCAATCAGTAGAGAGTACCTCACATGATTGCCTTCAGGCTATGAAAAGATTCCTTCTCCCTGCCTCCAAGATATATTTTGATTATTTCCCTATCCACCCACCACTTTCTGAAGTGTCAGAACCTGGTCACCAGTTGGAAACAGGACAATGACAGCGTAGAGCACTGGCAGAAGTCACTAAGCATTCTCAGCAATCTGCTCTGTGTATCTTCCCCTGGTGCTCAGGGTCACAGCAATAACCAGATTTGGCGTGGGAAAAGCGTTTTTCTCCTAAAGATAGTCAAGCAGGATCTTGAGAGGTTTGTTCTTTTTTTTTCTTTATCTTCAGCAAGGATTGTAGTTTGCAGGCTGGAATTCCTCATTGTAGGGGTCTTCAGGGTTCAGTACTTGGTTGTTTCTTTTTTGTACTTGGTACAGAGCTTTTTCTCCAAAAATCCGAAACACTTATTATAACCAACACTTAGTATAACTGTAGTCTTTGGGTCATGTAGGAATTTAAGCAATTCTCTTGGGCCATTAAGAGAACATCACTACCCAAGTAAACTTTCCAAACAAATTCGCACAAAGTCCTTCTCAGCCATTAGCCCACCCTGACAATGCCCAAACCCTTCATGCTAGTCCCCCGGCAGAGATGAGCAGCTTGAAGCCCGTCTCATTTCTGTTCCCTATCAGAATCAAGAAAATTGAACTCTTTCTGCTCATCTCCCTTTAATAACTTAATCTAACTGAAATTCCAAGAATATCCCAGTGTGAGTACACGGCATTCAAAATTTAAAATTTAAAACATAGCTGTAATTTAAAACATAGCTGGATGAGAAAAACGTCTTTATGTTTCTGGTAAAGGGTTAAAATGCCCAACTGAGTTGTGGTCAGTTGACACAAGTTCAATTATCCTTTCTTTGCCTGAGGAAATTTGAACTTCAGAGGAAGAAATCTTTGCTTCTGGCACTGCTCTGAGCACTAGTTAAAAGCACATTTTACAACCAGATAAATGCCAACATCAGTCATGGTACTGAAGAAAAGTTTACTGTCCACTCACTGTGTTTGAAGGAAGAGCACTGACACAGTTTTCTAATGTAAATTAAGGCCTGGGAATACTAAGTGAAAGTACTCAGATACCTGTCTGTAAGTAGATTTGGAATACAGGAGTTTTGGTCTGGTTGTGGCAGTGCTCCATCAGTTTGTCTTCCCTTCTGCTGTTATCCACTGTCCCGTGCAGGGCTCCCCACTGCACCATGAGAGGAGCTTGTCCCAGGACAGCAAACAACTACGAGTTTGTCCATGGTAGCCCTTCTGTGAACTTGAAGATTAAAGTTTTCAGAAATTTACAGCAGGATAAGAAAGAAACAGAGAAAGGCTATGCCAGAAGAAGAAACCTAAAATTATGTTCACTTCTATAAGGTGCTCATGAGAAATATCTAGGTTTTTACAAAATCTTTTGTCACAAATAAAGTTATTCAGTGAGAAGGAAAAAAAAAAACCAAACCTTAGGACTAAGCCAAGAATTATTGGCATGTTTCACTTTTTTCACTGTCAGTCACACTTTTAGCCTTTTTTTTTTTTAATGGGCTGTATCTAAGTGAGCTGTATGCATAAACTCTGTTTCTTCTTAGCTTTTGAACCTACTCCTTGGTTCAAAGCGAATTCAAGAATGAAAGAAACCCTCAAAGGTCTTTACTGCTAGAACATTATTCGGGAGGGGAGCTGAAAGGTGAAAAAATACAAGGAGGGGACAGAAAATCTTAATATTGTTCTTTTAAATCAGCCAAGAGATTAATCTCTGTAAGAAGACTGACTTAATGTTCTGTATTCATTGTTTTTATTTGACTTTCTCTTCCTTTCTGCAGCTAATACCCAGAGTTTCTGAAGGTCTAAGCTCACTCATAGGCCTCTCCAATAGCTGTCTGTTCTTGTGACCCTTGCAGGAACTTCATAGGAACAATGTATTCAAAGGTTGTCAAATTTGGTTCAAATCAGCCAACAAGTTCGGTGACTACTGAAGGGGAAAATATATTCAGGGTGCAGTTCAGACAGAAATAGAAAAGCTTGTCAGCCCTGAAGCCATGAACAAACCACCTGATACCAGCTGGAGTTAATGAAAGGAGAAGGAGGGCTCAAGCTACTTTACCCACTCCAACATATTCCCCTTAAAATGGCAGGTTGAAATGCAGACTAGTAGAAACTGGTTTATTGGTTTTAAGAGCTTCAACTTCTGATTGTGATTCATCAATAGAAGAGCGGGCTACAACATGCAGGGAGGTTTGTTTGGCCAGCTGTGAGCCAGAGCAAGTCCACACTCATGTAACCAGTCATCACTTTCTCACTGTTAATATAGCCATGCGGAGCTCTCTGTTGTTTTTCTTGGAAAGAGTGGGTAAGGATGGAGGGAACATGTGGATGAAATCTAGTTCCAGGACAGTGAACATCGTTTGATCAGCATGTGGAAAGACATGGGAGGGGATCATCTGCACTGTGCTATCATACATAGAGATCACTGTATCCTGGCTGTCTGAATATTGCAGACATATTTCAGAGGTTGCAAATTGATAACTAACTTTCATGTCCAACATTACAGGGTAAGAATCTTACTGAGCATTCATGATGGTCAATGTGCATTCATTTAAAAAAGCACATTTCTTCTTTTTATGCTTTTTTTCTGTGCCCTTATGTATTTCAAAAAGAAGAAGAAAAAAGAATGAAAACATTTTCTAGGCAATGCAATCTAAATAATTATAGTAATAATTATGTTTGGTGTCTGCTTCTGTGGTGTAAATATAACCCATCCTACCATGTAATAGAAGTTAATTTTAAACAGTGAACATTAACACAGCTCATGTGAGGTTTGATTCTATTTTCAGTTATTAGCCATGAAAGCTACCACTGTACAAGCTCTCAGTTCAGTGACAACCATTTGGAGGATAATTGCATGACTTGCATTAGCTCAGTGCCACATGTCAGCTAAGGCATGAAGCCATTGCTCAGGAGTAGCTCTGTGCCTGATTGCAGTGTTCTATTAGATTTCTGCTGAGGAAATTTCTGCTGGCCCTGTTTGTGTTTACACTAATGACTTTACACACTGTCAAAGAAGAGAAAAGGAGCCTTAAACCATGTACAGTTTTTCTCATATTTCCTCCCCTGGATCCCTTCACACTTAATGAGCTATGTTATTATAACCTACTTATCTGGATATGAAGGGAGCCTACAAGGAAGGATACAGGGACCTTTTTACAAGAAGAGCACAGAGTTACAGGATGAGGGGAAGTGGATTCAAACAAAAAGAGAGTAGGTTTAGATTAGATATTAGGAAATAATACTTTACAGTTAAGGTGATGTGACATTAGAACAGGTCGCCCAGAAAAATTGCAGATGCCCCATCCCTGGAAATGTTCAAGGCCAGGGTGGAGAACTGTAACTCAGAGCAACCAGGTCTAATGGAAAGGGGTTGGAACTAGGTGGTCTTTAAGTTCCTTTCCAACCCAAACCACTCTATGATTCTACACAGAGCAAGTAACAAACCCAGCAGACGGCTCAGGCTCTGCACAGATGCTTTGCAAAGCTATATTCTTGTCTGGGAAATCCCTGACCCCACCAGAGATCCTCAGTGCTGCAGCAAGAGCTAAGGATTGGGACCAAGTATAAAGAAAGGCATAAGTGGTGTAAGTGGCAGTATAGCACCTTCACAACTCAATATAATTTAAATCAATTTAACATTTTCTCCAAACTGATGAAATATTACCTTTGGCACAATGTATCCACACTTCCCTGTCTTTGCAGCCAGCCTGCATTCCCAGTGATGTTGAATTGACTGCATGTTTGACAGCCATGTCACCTTCTCTGACATCTAAGTAGGCATTTCCTTTGCTCCCTGACCAGCAATTTGACAAGCAGTGCATCAAGAAGATGAAAAGGCAGTGGGTTTATGCATAAAGGACAAAGAAATGCAATAAAAGCTGTCCCTTTTACTGAGCACGAGCCTCTCTGGCAGACTCAGCTTATAATGAAAGGCTGGAAATTATCACAATTGAGGAGCCATGCTGCTGATCAACTGCAAACAGCCTGGGAAGTCACTGGGTACCTGCTGCACTGGCTGGTGGGGCTACTGGGGTCCCTGTGCTGATCAGGTGTGTGCAGTGCTGGGGAGGGATGGACACAGAGAAAAGGGAGGGGGAGGAAGGGAAACCCCCATGGAAGTGCCAGCATGCTCCAGTAAAATCCAGAGCTGTGACGTCTGGGCAGAGGTTTGTTTTTCAGAGTGTGGCACATGGTGGGGTTGTTGATGGTGCTGCCTGGCCAAGTACAAAGAGCCTCTTGTAGGGCTGCTGGTGACTTGTCCTGGAGTGCTGCCATTCCAGCTGTGTTTTCTGGTTTTAATCACTTGGCCAGTTGCTCGTGAGTTCACCCCTGCCTCTGGCCACGGTGATTTTAGCTAGAATTCCAGTACATCAGCTATTAAAAGGAAGCATTTAGGTGAGGGCATGAGCAGTGGCTTGAGGCTGTTAGGGTCCCCTGCCTCCCCAGGGGCCCAGGAGGTACTGCTGGGCTCTCAGAAAGGCCACAGGGCTGCGTTCCACATGGGCACGAGTGGGAAGCCCAGCTGTGTGTCTGGCCTGTTCCAGTGCTAGCTGCCCAGGTGATGGCATGCTGATGCCCCAGCATCCCCATGGCAGGGAGAGGAGGGAGCATGGGATCTGCCAGTGATGGGTGGGGGTGGGAGGAGAATGGGGAGGCAAATGATTACTGCCCCATGAATCAGCTTGGGAACTGGTGGCCGTCTTAAAATCTGGTCTCTGCTGCTACTATGATCCAGGGACAGATAGCGCCTGGAATTAGCCAAGGGCCTGAGCTCGTGTGGTGCTGCTGCCCTGCCAGGCCCTCTGCAAGGGTGGGATAGGGATACCAGAGCAGCTGCCATCAACTCCTCATCCCTCTACAGCTTTTTACTTGGGGCTAAACGAAGTCAGGTCCTGGGAGCACCTGTTTCTTGGCCTTACAGATGAGTTACAGCAACTCTGAAGGGCTATCTAGGATGCAAGAGGTGTGCAAGATCACAGTGCAAAGCTGTAAGAGGGATCCAGGCTCTAGTTTTCATCTCTGTTAGCTTAACTGAGTCTTCCCAGCAAAATGATTTACGGAAATTAAAATTGGTACCCCCAAAGTGGAATAATTTGCTTTAGTATGGAGTGCTCCCAGCTCCTGATGAACTCATCAAGACTTGACCAAGGGCAACACTCCTGGAAACAGGTGGTTTGTAAAAAGTTGCCTGCTGTCAGCATCATGTCAGGGAACACTGTCCTGTGTGTAGGTCACCTCCACAGGCACAGCTGCTCTGGGTGGGCATGATGGCCATGGCCCTGGGCCAGGCTTTACAGTACACAGCACACACCTCTGTGTATGCTTAATCTGTGAAGCTGTCATCAGGAACAATGGGTAGGGCAAACAGAAGACTCAAGTGCATGTAGCAGCCTGCTTTTCTGTCCTACCATGTTCTTTTTCCTTGACCTCTCTGTCCATGACTGCAGAAGCTGTCCTGGTTTGCATACGCCCCTGCATACCAAATTTGAAGCAGGTCACACCAATGTGGTCTCTCACATGTCAAACTCCCAGGTGTTCAAGCCTCTTCTACACATCCCCTAAACTCTAGGCAGCTGGTCAGCCTGATCTGTGACCCACTGAGCAGCTGCAACTGGTGAACGGGATCTCAGCAGCAGGGTGCAGCTCTGCAGGTGTTTGTGATACTGGGCATTTGGGAGAAAGGAAGAGAGGAGAAGAAAAAACAAGACATCCATCATCTACTTCCCGAGTCCCATGGTCAGCCTTTGAGACCTGACTGTTGCCAGCATGACTATATAGGGACTGAGTATGATGACAGAGGTACTACAGGAAGACTCAAGAGAGCCATGAGTCTCCCTTCACCCTGTGCACGTGACCTGTTTTACTGGGAGTAGCTCTGGCATTTAATGGAATCAGGTGATGAAAGCAGACTACAGGGATTTGGAAATGTGTAGCTAAACTGAGCAATTTCTCCCTCTTACATTAAAAATAGTTTTGCTATGCTGACCTAAAGGCTAGGTTTTGTTCATCAGATCATTTAATCAGAACTATAGTCCACAGAATAATTAAACTTTAATGGTTAATTAAACCAGCAATGATCTAAGAATAAGTCTATAAGGAAGGCAGGGAATTCAGATACCTTATATCTCCTCTTAGAAGTCATGACTTCTATCACATATAATTACTCTCCCCTGTGGTGTGCATGGGAAAGATCTGCTTCTAAATGAGGACATTTTCTATTAAAAACAGCAGGAGAAAAGTTCAGACACCAAGGGCTTAATCTGTAAGGCTGATTTTTGAATGAAATCAGCCCCATTCTGGCCAAGCAGTGGCACAAGTGTTTATTTATGACTGTGTGAATAGCTCTGTTGCTTTTAATGCTATCACTTCTCCTAACTCAGGCATGTCCTTCAATATTTTGTTCAAGCAGCCCCAGAACATTCTCTGGAGGCTTGTTTAATTGACAACATACAAGCTGAACCCCTAGGAATCATGATCTTCAAAAATGTGCCAGCAGTACACAGATCCCAAGAACCTGGCACCTCACTCTCACAATGACATGACTGGCAAGTGGGCTGTGAAGGAGGTAGGACTTGGGGAGCAGAGCTCTGTAGAGAGCTGAGCACTCATTGAAGGGAAAATAGGCTGAGGATGAATTCCATGGGTAAGAGAGTTGACCTGTAGGTTAGTTCATAGGATTGGGACAAAATGGGCTGTGTGGAAAAGGGGTGAATTCATCAGAGGTGGGCTGTGGACTATATCTGGGGTCGGGAGAAAGGTGGTGTAAGGTTGGATGAAAATCTGTGGTGCTACACAAGTGTGAAAGCCATGGCAAGCTGTGGGGAAGTAAACTGAGGACTGTACAGAATATTCCCCAGCTAGTAGTGACAGCTGTAAAGAAACATCTGGGGATTGTTTCTCTTTCCACAAACACTGCCAATTTTTCTTTCTGTTCTCTGCAAGGTGAGATTCTGCACATATTACAAGCTGACCTAGGTCATTTTGGTAGCATGGATTAATAATGCATAATCCCACTGTACACGCAGGTAGTTTCTACAGCCACTTGAGTTTTGTAAATGTAACTGACGTCGTGATCAGAGAATGAGATTGTTGTGGAAACTGCTTCAAGAAGTTCTTGCACTTCAGATGAGGCAATGGCCTAAATGCTCTGAAAGGGTCCAGGGAGTGGCTTGTGCTGTAAACATATCCGTCAGTGAAACTGCACTTGAAAACGGACCTAAGGAACCAATACACATTTTCTCTAAAGTAGTCATTGTTTGACTTTTTATAAATGAATAAATGGCATTTCCTCTTTCTTACAATCGTCAGTTTCTCACACTTCAGTTTTCCTCCAGCCCACCTGGCACCAAGGAATGAGTGTCACTATCTCATTCCTCATGTCTCAAGGTAGAGGATGTCTTCACTGTCTGATTCTGGATTTGAGAAAGCATGTAGAAGATTGCATAGGAAAATGGCTTCAATGAGCATCAGTTTAAATTACTCTCTGCCTTCCCCATTAAAATAATTTCTCCTTCTGCAGGCAACCTTACTGTCTGGAGTCTTGGCAATTTGTTTCCCTCCTTTTTTTGGTTCAGAGGATGTGTGGATAGCTTGTCCAAGCAGCTCCACATAGTAGCACAATTTTGTTAATTACAAATCATTTGTCCAAATGCTGAAGGATCTGGGAAATATGGCAAAGGCATTAGTGGGTAAGCAATGTACAGAAGATAAGAATAATACTCACTGAAAAGCACTTAATGCAAGTGTATTGCTGAGCTCTGTTTGCAGTAAATAGAGTTTAGATAGATGTACATACACATATGTGCATATATCAACAAGGTCTGAAAAGGTGTCTGCCTGTTCACATGTGTAAACAGGTGTGTCAGCCCATCCAGAGAGAAACAGCAAGAATATTGCATGGATTTCATGTCACTGAATTAATATCTTCAGGCACACTTGATCTCTTGCTAACTCCTGCCTGTAGCAGAAATGCATTTCAGAGGTTGAAGTACTTCAGCCTCTTTCTGACTTCTTTTGCTGACTTAGAAGGACAAGTGTAAATGCTGCCAGGACACCTGCTTGGGATCACTTAGCTGAAAGCAATCAGCCAGCATCATCTGAGCTTTTTCAGTCCTGCTGTTGCATGCAGGTGTACTTTGCTTTCAGGCTTTGTGAAGCCAGTCTCATTGGGCAGGCTTTCACAATCATGTTGGTATCTAGCCCTAGAAGGAACTGCCTGTTCATGGACTATAGCTGGAGTTATCAGAAATCAGCTAAACTCTGAGCTGGTATGAAAAGTTACCAAAGGTGACAATGACATGTAACCACATGATTGCCCTATTTCTCTTGGGAGACAGATTGACCTGAACTCTGCAGGGCTCCAATTTTATATTATTATATAAGTGTGCTGGTTTGTGACTACCACTGTAGCTCAGCTTGCATTTTTTTCAGCCTTCATGACCTAGTGGAGGTAGAGGTTACAGAGACAGGTGAAACCTGAGGTGGATATGGGGGAGAATAAAGGCTCTGCAGTCACAAGACTGCAGCATCATATGACAGAGAATGCGTGTGCGAAGCAGGGAGGGTGGTGGCAGGAAAGGGCGAGAGCCCTCATGTTTGTGTTACAGATCTGCATCACTGTACTGTTCAGTATCACAATGACCCCAACTTTCTTGGGGAAAGCCCCTCCTTTCAAAGCAGTTGGCAATGTCCCTCATATTCCAGCAATGACTGTATTTCAAACAACCCTGTTGAGCTTCTGGAACAAACTTCTCACAAGGTAGAGGTCACGAGTGTTTGCCTTCTTGTTGAAATACTGGGTCTCCTACACCTGCTTATTCAATACATAGGCATATACATGCAGCTACATCCAGAAATCAAGCAGTGCTCTAGTTCTGTGAGAAAAAGAATTGCAGAGGTTTGGTGAGCAGGAAAGAGGCCCCACAGTGTGAGAGTTGTGACTGGACCCTCCCAGGGTCCTGACATTGGCAGATAGCTTGAAGAATCATTCTTCCTTGTCTATTCTCCACTGCCCTTTGATTTGCATAGCTCTCATTATATGCCAGCAAAGTCCCTATGGATCCATGCCCAACTAGATAGAAAGATGGAGTGGAGAGGGAGAGATTGGCTCCCTTTCTTATTCTGCAAGTTAGCTTTAGTCCCATATCACCCATGGGACCTGGTTTAGTGCATGCTGCATGTGAGCAGGTGCAGTAAAAGGGAACAAATGTGGTAACAAGAAATTGAATGTGAGAGCAGACAGGATTTCTCTTTTTTATTTAAATGTCAGGTTCACTTAGGAGTTCCAGATAAGTAGACAGAGAATAGCATGGGTCCATGAATTTTATTTCTTAGCTGTTGTAATATTCTGAATGTAGAAAAACAAAGGTGGTGATAAAAAGGGAGGAGTAAGGGATGCTGAGCCCAGCATTTCAGCAATGCCCTTGAATTCATGTTTTACCTGTTCATCTGTAATTGCAACTTATCAGAAGAACATCAGAAGCCTCAGGTAGAAATAGACAGATCACTGGGCTTGAAAAAAATGAAGCCATGGACTCCCAAGGAGTACAAGGCAAGAACCAATGCCATGCTTTCTTGAGAACATAGTGAAATGCATGAAAGTGAGATAAATCCTTAAGTTATGCAGAGGATGTCTTAGAAACTTCCAGTGTGCGTATCTCCTCAACTCAAATACTTATTTCTAGAAGTGGAAAAGGAAGTCATTCTCTGTTTTCATCCACTTCTCTGGCTTATGAGAGAAACCTCCCACTTGCCAGGAAAAGACCCTAGACCCTAATCCTCAGTTTAATGAAGGTAAGCACATCATTGCCCTGGGGGTCTGGGCTTCAGCATGAACTGGAAGTGCACTTTCAAATAGAGTATCTGCTCATCATACAGGAGTACCACTAAAATTGCTTCAGTGATTTCTTTTTAATGAGATGCATTGGGATGAGCACATGACAACTCTGTCAGTGCTTGAGAAATCCAGTCATGAGGTCAAAAAGAGCACCAGTTTAATTTAATCTGGAAAAATCATAAAGGATATGAGTATCAGAAATTCAGGAAAATTCTCAAAAAGCATTCAATATCTCCTCTTAGAGCACTGGAAGGGAAAATGCATAATGGAAGACAGTACATTTACTACAGATGACCTTTCAAACCTCCTGCAAACCTGACATGATTCAGAACTTCAGATTTGTGTCTTCTTAACAGGATAAATATGCAGAAAATCTGCAAACTTCTGGAAATCTCTCAAACAATCCTCACTTCTCCATCAAGTGTTATTTACAGAGATATTACTCTAGAGATAGACCATTCAGGAAAACAAATTATAAAAGAAAAGTAAATCTTTCACCTGACAATAAAGTAGTATTATGATTTCTCACACTTGCTTGATTATCTTGCAGAGTTTTTAAGTAATAATTAGTATGTGAAAGACAGAACCTTTGCATTTTTTTATACTGTAGATCTCAACATGCCAAGATGGTAGTGTGCAGCAATATAAACCATTATCACACTAAGAACTTGTCCCCATGTATTATTCAAACCATGAAAGGTACATGACTACACTTAGTTCATCTGAGGACAAGATCTCATTAAACTACTTTTCTTATCAGACTGGAAATAAGAATAAATGATCCATGTAAATACCACAGAATCATAATCTTGATTCAGTCTTAATTAATATGGAATTCTGTATCATATCCTGAAAGGGATTCAGTTAGGAACTGTGACCCCTCTTTCATAACTGTTCTGTAATACTCAGGTTGGAAGCAGAGACTGTGAATAAGTAGAAGCAGATGTCCTTTTGGAAAGGCCTGCAACCAGAGAGTAGGGAATTCCTTTCCAAAATCTTAAAATTCACACAAAAAATGAGAACTTTACTGGAATATGACTGCATTCAATAATGTTTAGAAAATATCATATCACCACCACCACCATGCTGCAGATTTTTAGTCAGTACTTCAATGCATCACAGAGATGATCTTTTAGATTTAGACTTTGTATGTTGAATCCAAACATTTCCAGCTTTAAAGAAGTGCATCCCACACCTTCCTTTGCTGAGATAACTTGGAAAACACACATTGTCATTATACTGCACAATCTATTTGGCTGCAAACTGCGTTTTGCAAAAATGCTGGTTGTCACAAGGTAGCAAAGCTCAGGTTTGAGAAAAGCAAAATAGAAAATCGTTTTTATCCTGCCTAGAATGAAAAAAAGTCGCAGATTTACCAGGAAGTTTTAGAGACAACAGAAATGGTGGCTCATCTCCACGTGGCACTGCCTGGGGTGGCAAATGTGTCTTTCATGGGGTCAGAGGAGACTATGTGCAGGTGCCTACCCCCTCCTTCAGATCAGTGTCCTGCTCTGCTCAAAGCTCTGATAAGCAGCAGATTATTTCCAGACCTTTAGATGCCAGGGATATCACCTAAGTGTGGTATCGTAGCACTTCTTGTTTAATACTGTCATGACCTTGTATACAGTAACTGCATTAAGATAATTGGGGTCATTGACACAAAGTACAGTCTGTACATGCTCAAAGAAATGTTTTCTCTGATTCCTGATAAATGGATAAGTCTGTCATTCACTCAGATTGTCTTCTTTTCCCTCTTTCCTGTCCTCTGAGACTTTTAGGTTTTTTAGGTTTAGAAATGAAATGGGAAGGGCCTTTCATTTCACCAAATGTACATATGTTCCTATTGCGGGGTTTTTGCCTAGCTGATATTCTAACAAATTGGATGTTTTGTTATGAGCACAAAGAATCTAATCCAATTTTCACAAAAAGCAGTGGAAAAAATTCCTTTTGTTTTTCATGGGGCTCAGATTCTGCACTAATTATGTTTCCTCTCTCGGCCTAGCAGATACATGAATAAAAAGCTGCAGATGTGGTTTTGATTGTCATTAGATGTTCTTTAGATCATGTTATTCCCCTAATGAGCCAAGTTATATTATTAGAACTTTGGTTTATTCCAGATTTTTTCAATTTGAACACCTTTTCATCCCTATTTTGAAAAATAAAAGTCTTTCTCCTGGAGGAAAGGAAGACATCTAACTTTTAACACTGTAGAGATACAACAGGGAAAAAAGAAGGAAAAAGAATAGCGGCATGGTGTCAGGGACAATATATTTCTACTTCTGAAACATGGAAGAAAATTGGTTTTTTTTCAGGACACCATGCCTCTCTCTTGTATTTAAAATTTAAGTGTCTTGTGTCTTAGCTATTGTATCCATTCTTGTCTCTTGACTGGTCTCCCTTGTCCTTCCCTTTTCAGTTAGTTTAAGAAAGGATACCTTTCCTTTCTTGCTCTCGATGACAACATGTATATCTGGCTTCTTTTAGAAATCTGGGTATGGATGAAGGGATACAGGTCCTGGCATTGCCTACTCTTCACCGTTAGCTCCAAGTTGAGTTAAGATAGCAGAACCAGATGCAGAAGAGAGTATTTGTAGATACCTTGCTTAGGTCAGAGGTTGCACGCCTGGATTGTTACAATGTCAGAGGATAGACATAATATGATCCTAAAGAAAGAAGGAAATAAAGTTATAGGTAGCAAAAAGGTGGAAAAAATATTCTCTTAAAAACATAAAACTCCAGCAATGGCAGGTTAATTCACAATGACTATTTATGAGGATTGGCAAACAAAAAGGCTCAATCACAGAATCACAGATTGTGTTGAGTTGGAAGTGACCCACAAGGATCATCAAGTCCAACTCCTGGTCCTGCACAACACCATTCCCAAGAGACACCCTGTATGCAGGAGCATTGTCCAAACACTTCCTGAACTCTGTCAGGCTGGTGCTGTGACCACTTCCCTGGGGAGCCTGTTCCAGTGGTCAACCACCCTCTGGGTGAAGAACTTTTCTCTTATATCCAACCTAAACCTCCCTTGACACAACTTCAGGCCGTTCCCTCGGGTCCAGTCACAGAGAAGAGATCATTGTCTGCCCTTCTGCTTCTCCTCATGAGGAAGTTGTAACTGCAGTGAGGTCTCCCCTCAGTCTCCTCCAGACTGAACAGACCAGGTGGCCTCAGCCACTCCTCACACGGCTTCCCCTCCTGGCCCTTCACCATCCCCATGGCCCTCCTCTGCCTGCCCTCCTAACAGTTTAATGTTACGTTGCGGCTCCCAAATCTGCCCCCACCACTGGAGGTGAGGCTGCCCCAAAGCAGAGCAGAGTGGGACAATCCCCTCCCTTGCCTGGCTGGTGATGCTGTGCCTGATGCCCCCCAGGACAGGGTTGGCTCTCCTGGCTGCCAGGGCACTGCTGGCTCATGTTCAACTTGCCATTGACCAGGACCCCCAGGTCCCTTTATGCAGCACAGCTCTCCAGCCCTCATTCCCCAGTCTGTCTGTACACCCAGGGTTGTCCTGTCCCAGGTGCAGAATCCAGCACTTTCCCTTGTTGACCTTCACTTGGCTGGTGACTGCTCAACCCTCCAATTTGTTGAGGTCTCTCTGCAGGGCCTCCCTGCCTCCAAGGGGGTCAACAGCTCCTCTCAGTTTTGTATCATCTGGGAATTTGCTCAGTATCCCTTTCAGTCCTGCATCCAAGTCATTTATGAACATGTTGAAGGGCACAGAGGATGGAGCCCTGTGTTACCTCACTAGTGACATATCACCAGTCTGATGTCACCCCATTCACTACAACCCTCTGTGCCCAACCCGTGAGCCAGCTGCTCACCCATCTCACCATGTGTTTATCCAACTGCATGCTGGACATTTTGTCCAGAAGGATCCTATGAGAGACAGTATGAAAAGCTTAACTGAAACCGAAGAAGATTACATCAGCTAGCCTCCCTTGATCACCTAGGTGGGTTATCTTGTCATAAAACTAAATTAAGTTTGGTAAGCTGGATTTTACCCTCATGAAACTATTCTGGCTGTAACCAGTGACAGGATTGTCCTCCAGGTGTTTTTCAATTCCTCTCAGATTAATGGCAATGGTTAGTATCTATTTGGTGGTATGTAATTGTGTTGTACATTGCACTTGTATTTCCCATAATTTTAATTTTAATAATTTGTTTCATTCTCAGCTGCAATATTGAACATTAGCCTGCTGTTAAGTCACTAAAGTAGCATTTTATTTAAGCTGATCTTCTGAAGCTGCAAAACATGAACAGAATCAATAGAATGAATCTGTACATAATTTGTTCATTTTCTCCAACCATTTTCCACCTTTATGTGCATTTTATGCTAAAGACTTCAGTATTCTGAAAGTGGGTGGGCAGAAGTGTGTGCATACCTCTGATAAGTTAGAGAGTTATATATACACCTCATCTAGCAATTATGAAAAGTCATGAAGGAAGTGTGTTTGGAGCTTGGGCAGCATCAATCTCTTTTGGTCACTTTATTTGACTCCTTTCATGCAAAGAATATTGGCAAAATCTATTAAAATTCCTGAAGAAGTCAAAACAGAGTTTTTTTGTTCTGATTGCTCTCTTTCTGTGGCAAGCACAGCAAAAGCCAAGCTTCTTCTCCAGGCCCATATTTGAAAAGGTCATTTGCCATGGAGCCTCCCTGGAAAGAATCCACGCTGGATATGGTGCAGGAATGCAGGGGTGGTTGGACAATTACTGCAGTGGTTTCCACTATGGTCTTCTTCATTGTTCCCTCTTGGTTTGCCAAAAACAAAAAAGACATTTTTTTATTCAAGCCTCTCTTCCTTGTAAACCCTTCATTGGTTTCCCAATGAACTACATATCACATTCACACTCTTTCTACTGGCCTGAAAGACTTCCTGTAACTCTCCAGACTGCAGATTTAAGTGCCTCTTGTGCTTGTTCAACATTACAGCACATTCTTCACCTGATCTCTTCTACCCACCCCTAAGCTGTCCCCAGTGGAAGGGCTCTTGAAGTCTTACTCACAGAGGTGTTGTGCCTCTCTTTCCACTTCTCAGTAAAGTTTGCTTCTATTGTGATTAAGCCAAAGTTTATTCACCAATACCTTTAAAATGAATGGAAGCATCAACAAAACATTACTTACATCATACCCAAGCAATTACCTTTTGAGGTAAAGGATGTGATTTTCATATTCCCTTAGTCCATAATGACCGTGATGGTTGTTCTCATTGTGGCAACATGTCTAAATTTAGTGTGCAAATTCTTTGCCCGTTAGATTGCTTATTTGCTGTGCCAAGTGCAGAGCACAGTTTAAGCCCTGCATAGTTTGGCTGGAGTTGCAATTGCTTACAGCTGGGGTGGCATGCTCTTGCTAGCTTGTTGGCCAGGCTTTCTTAAAGGATGCACTCTGTGCTTGCTCTGCTTCCATTTCATTCCTGGGTGCAAATTAGGGTATTGTCTTTCACTGTTAAACTTACACCAAATCTGGAAATGGCTTCTTAAAGGCTGCACCTTTGCTTGTGTGAGACCATGGGAGTGGCAGAGTCTGAGATGTTTCATAGCAACTCCTCATTTTCTATGCAAAAACTTTTCTGGAAAGCTAATTCCACAGAAATTAATTCCAGAGCTCCTTTTCCTTTCACCTTGAAATGGCTAACCTGCAGAATAACATGTAGACAGTTCTGTTTTCTCCAGTGTTTGAGTGGAAAGGTCTAGTGTCTGAAAAGTTGAAAGTAAGCTCTGTTTTGTTTTGAGAGCAGGGTAAGTAAGCATTGCTGGTGATGAGCAAGCAGAATTTTCTGGATCAACTAATCAGGTGTATATTTGCTCTAGGTCATCTTAAAAAAGAAAGACGAGCAGTGTAGTATATAAAACATTTGTTAAGAGGATAATGATAGCATTAATGATAAATTCTGACTGATTTACTTAGTACAAACTTTTCATTGCATTTCTTTAATTGATGTCAAATAACACTAGGTTTATGTTGCATATAAGACACTATTTACTGACTTTTCTGGCAGAGTCAGTATTTTTAAAAAAACATTTAAGACCCAATAAAATGAAGGTACGATTTCATCCAATTAATTTAAAAGTAAATCCAGGTAATATTTGTTGAAAAATTTCAAAAAAATTTGAACTTTTAAGAAGCACATTCCTTTATTTTTTGCCTTGCTGAAACAATTTCAAGAACTTGCTAGGGATTTCCATGCAAGTTTTCCTGATCAAACACCTCCTTTTTTGCAGAATAAAATATACAGACAGAAATATTCCCAATTCTTTCCATATTTCTTCAATGTTTTAACACGTAAGCAAAAAATTATATCTTTCAGTAGGTCTAGGAATTCTTGTCTTTCCAGATGAGTTGTCTTCAGGGACATGGCTGGTCATTTGTGCCAAGAGACACAGAAAACATGAGATGAGCCATATGGACACTGATAGTATTTTCTATGGCTTTGACTAGCTGATGCCAAGCAGCTGTTTGCTGATATGCACAAGATCCATCTGAGATGCCTTATCCAAAGCTCTTCATCTCTAATCTCCTCTGGACTTGCCTCTGATGATTCCATTGTCTGTCCTGCCTGCCCTCCTCTCTCTCCTTCCTTTGCTTTGTCTTTGCCTCTCACTTATCACGCTCCTGTCCCTGCCCCCAGTGAAACCACGGGTACCATAGTGTTTGCTGGTGTGGATCTCTGTTTTATCACATTTTTCTATTTTTTGTCTATCTTGTCTGTTTTGACTGTAAGCAATTCCGGGTGAGATTGTCTTCTCTTCACCCACACAATGCCTAGGACAGTAGGTGTCCACTCCCAGTTTAATCTTAACAACATGAAAAACAAGTATGTAAATAGAATGGAAACAGAGTTTTACCCATCTAGATAGGAAATGGTAAAAACATGATCCTTGCCCTAAAAGTTCTCATAATATAAAGCAAAATAATTCTCTCTTCCTATACTCAGAGTTGCTTACATGCCAATTTTACTTTAAATATGTTTTGTCTTTTTATCTTCCACTGGCAGTCTTATGTGGTTCTGCACAGCAGTCTTCCTAGCACAATAATTTCTCACTCATATTTTTCTTCCCTTTCTCCTGCAGACCAAATTCAAATTCCTCAATCTCCATATCCAGAGCCTTCTATAAATTCTCTCTTCTATCCAGCTCTGCAAACCTAATTAACTGCAGAGTCCTGCAAGAAGGCAGCACATGGAAAAGCTGGGTTAGGCTCCTGCACTGCAATTTCATTCAAAGAAGTGAGGAAACCAAGGTGATAGAGGTATTGAGTGTTCCCTTATCTCCTGTGAGGTAGTCTCTCACATAGCTGCTTGCCAGCCTTTCTCTGACTCACCCAGCAAAGCTGGGATTGGAACAAAATGAAAGGAGCATGGTTTCCAAATTTTAGGCCTAATGTCCTACACCTAGTTCCAAACCTGCACTTAAAGGGATTGCTTACATCCTTCCTCCTCGATCCACAAAGTCTCTTACATAAAATGTTTTCTTAGGTCACTCAAAAATCATTTCATGATGACTCAGTGGTCCATAATCTTTAATGAGCTTTTGGCAGTTGTCAGTGACTGCTTGAAAATTTCATGAGTGCAAGTGTAAGTTGCACTGCTTAAGTGTGTGAGGGAAAATATTTCTTCAGCGCTCATCATTTATAGCTCAGCAAAGATCAAGCATGAAAATAGTACATTCTCAATTAGCTGTTGGTCTGGATGGTGCTGGGAAGCTGTAAATAAAACCCGTCTGTGTTTTGCCGGACTGTGAATAGGCTGCTTTGAGGAATGCCTTGAGCTGGCTGTCTGTGACAGGCTGCTGTCAGCTGTTGGCAGTTACCTCATGGTTTGGGTTTGGTTTTCTTCTTCTTTTAAATCAACTTGTAAAAAAATTCAGGTTAACCTTAAACTGAGGTCAGTCTGAGGCTAGGTGGGTGATATATATGTGCCTGCTGCTAAAAGTATCTAAAGGGTTCTGATTACTTTAACTCCTGTCAGTCTAGTTACAGACCTTAATATAAGATAGAATGTATTCTGGTCCCACAAATCTCTAGTCTTCCTAGCAATAGGATAAGAATAGGCTTCTTGGCTATTTTTTTAGATCCTGGATTTTTTTTTTTTTAGTATTAGTGATCAACACATGGTGCTCATTTCCCTCCTAAAGTGGAACAACCAGAGCTGAATGCAAACATAAATGAAGCATGTTGTAGACTAAAAGCTCCTGTACAAGGAAACTTTCTGCCCTCACAGGAAAGAAGAAAAAAAGGAAGGAGAGAAGGGAAAAAAATAAGGTTGTCCGACTTTCCTACATGTTTCTAAGGTCCACTTTTACAGAAGAGCCAAAAACCACCTGCAGGTTTTTTGATGATGTTTTCAGTGAGGACTATGATATAACCGATTTTCTCAAACTTTATCAAAACTTATTGTCCTAGGGTTTGTTGGAGCAGGGTTGTTCTGATGAGAAGTCTTTTACTGAACATTAAAAAAAGAGTTGATATCGAAACTACTCATGATCGTCAGTTGATTTAATTAGACTTCTACTTTGGAAAAGCATTAGAAGAATGTTTTTAAACTAATCAAGTACCCACTTGTGTCAAAATATTTTTCTGGTTAAAAAAAATTAGCTTGGTTTACAACAAAAATACTTGGTCTTGATAAAATGGTTAGAAGTAAAGTTTGTTTAAAAATTACATTCATGGAATATTTAGATTTACCAAATCAAAACTTTTGTCGAACCTCACAAAAATAGTTATATATTCCACTTTTCTCTGAGCAAAGTTATTCAAATCTAGAATGTTCTTGTAGAAGTATTGAGTGTGAAATAATGGCTTTTTAGGTGACATAATTTCATTTTGCAGATCTGCCAAATCAGTTCTTCTATCCCCATGAAGTGGTCAGATGTTAATCAACATTACCCTATTAAGTATGGAGTTCTCTGTTTTAATTGCCTGGGGATGGTATTGTTTACACAGGTGGGGAACTGAATTAATATCCATTTTCCTTGGCTAAAAGGCTTGTTTTTCATGTCTTGTCTGTCTTTTTGCAAACATGAATGCGAAATCTCTTATGGACTTGCATTTACAATTAGCTGTTTCCACACTACAGGCTTTCTCTCCAGCTGATGCTGCTTCATTAGTATGTAGATACATTTTCATGCCTTCACCTAAGGGCCTGATCCTTTCCTCACTGAAATGATTAAATGCATTGCCACTAATATCAGTGGAAGCAGTTTCTGGCTTTATATCAGTAGTCCTCCTGAGGAGGTTGTGGGCTTTCCCAAAATCAGTGATTAGACAGCAGATCACTCTTCATTAAACATAACATTAAGATGTGCAGCTTTTCTTAGTTCCTAGTTCCTGAAGTTTTCAACTGAGTATGCTCTCCCAGTTGACAGTACTCAGTCTATCATAGTCCCCATATGTCCCTTTCACTTGAATTTGGATACACAATTCTAAAGTAGAAATGTTTCCTGTCAGATTACCTGGCTATCTAACAGTCTGCCTCTGCTTAATACGCTAGTTTGTTTAACTTTCCTACAAGCTTAGAGTTTTTAAAAACAAATCCTATTTTTCTCATTTGGAGTCTTTGTTTCTAGTTTGTATTTCTATAATTCTTCCTGAAACAACAAATCAAGAGAAGTCAGCCTTGTATTTAGCTTTGAAGGTGGAAAGGCTGATTTGCTCCATAGAACACATCCAGACTCTACAACTTATATTCTCCCCAGTAAATTTAGGAAGAATTCCTAAATGAGCTAGGTCTTTTATTAGAAAATTATGTCAATTTTCCCTGACACAGAGCCCAATTAAACCAACTATGAAGGTTCCTGGGGTTTCAGTGACATTTGGCTCAAACTGTGAAAGGAGCCCTGTTCCACAAAGCAAATATGGGCTATCTTTTCCAGGATATTTGGTCTTGCTTCCAAACAAAATGAAGTTTACTTGAGTCTACTACCAGGACACACACTCTAACCAGTTCTGTGCAGGGTAATTTTTATTATTTATTTTTAATTCCTAGCAGTCTTACAGATTATTTAAAGCAGTGAAAATAATGTTATGGCAATAAAATGACCCACTACTCTGTTCAAGCACACCTTTTCCAAAGAAATGGCTGCTTTCTGCTGCAGTGGACAGAGCCTCCATCCAAGAACACCATGCAAATGCAGGAAGCCTTACATGCAAGGGCATTTGATGTACAAATTACTCTTCTTCCCACACCTGCTTAATTTTTCCTCCAGTTTTGAATAGCTCCCTTCTGTGAACATGATGAAAAAGAGCATCTGAGAAGGAAAGAAGCTGGCAGTTTCTTATTTTTCAACATCAACACCAGATATAAGACCAGGCTTTGTCCATAACTCCTGTAGAAATCCACATTATAATGGCAGCTGGAAGACTAGATATTACATGTGGAAAACTAGGTATGTAAAGATGACTGTGGTCTACCCTAACCAGGCTATAGACCAATAGGTGGTGAAGTCTACAATGATAAAAGCAGAGTGATGATCTTGTGTACTTCACCACCTTGGGTGAAGCATTTCTCCCACTCTGCTGGGGATTGCATGGGTTTTGGGAGAGTGAGAGAGGAAAGTAGAGATGGAGTACTGAAGCATGGGAGAAGTTTGGAATATAGCATCCGGCTTCCATCAGTCTCCAGTCTCTCTGCTTGCACGGATGCAATTGAATAATTCCTGAATCAAGTGAAACTTTCGGGAAGGGAAGGGAAGGGAAGGGAAGGGAAGGGAAGGGAAGGGAAGGGAAGGGAAGGGAAGGGAAGGGAAGGGAAGGGAAGGGAAGGGAAGGGAAGGGAAGGGAAGGGAAGGGAAGGGAAGGGAAGGGAAGGGAAGGGAAGGGAAGGGAAGGGAAGGGAAGGGAAGGGAAGGGAAGGGAAGGGAAGGGAAGGGAAGGGAAGGGAAGGGAAGGGAAGGGAAGGGAAGGGAAGGGAAGGGAAGGGAAGGGAAGGGAAAAAATGGCTGACCCATGTCTTTCTTATCCCTTGGCAAAAGTGAATATAGAAATGGGGGTAGGACAAAGCAGACTGGACAGATGTGCAGTGGTCAGAGAAGCTGATTCCTGGAGGCAGAAATTAAGATAGCCAACATTTCCTAATCTCTGATTTTTGAAAGATTATTGTGTGTATGCTAACTCCTTCATAAGCTGGTATTTGTAATTGCCTTAAGATATTGCTGTAAGTGTTTTTGGAAATTGTTTCCAAGGGGAGAGTTTTCTGAGATGTTACCAGATATAAAGTAAATGACGCAGGGCTGGATTCCTTGCCTGCTTCTTCACTGCGCCATTTCAGTGACACAAGAAGCCACAGGCATGCACAGCTCATAGGTCCTGCACCCAGCTGCCACTCCCTCAGCATTTTCCTGCTTCTCCCTCCTTCTATCCCATCCTCCAGCAGCTCAATCCCTCCTGCCTCATTTTACTTCATAAACTCTTACCTCTCAGTTGTCAACAAGGTGGTTCTTACCTCTCTCCTGAAGCCCATAATCATAAATCAATAATTGCAAGATGACCCCTACATGAATAGAAGTCTGGTGAAGATGCTTATTATTTAGATGACATAGAGAGTGTTTCCTGTTTATCTTGTTCTGGTTTTATGAAGGATCCTGCTACAAATAAGTGCCTTGGCTGAAGCATCGGCTTTCATAGGATCGGCCTGATTTTACCAGGGCGGGTCCATGTCCTGAAACCTGCAATTATACTTTAATACTCTGGAAACTCTTTTCTTGCTAACAGGACTTTTATTTGCATTGTTATGGTGCAGGCATGTGATGCCATTGCCACAAGCTGCTCTGTTGTGATGTCACAGCATAGCAAAGTGGCACACTGGCATTTGTAAAGCAACAAAAATTACAATCAAAAATATGAGATATGAGAGGATTTAATTTTTTAGCCAAGACTGGTGAGACAAAAATAAATAAGCAGTTTGAAACATATCAGAAGTATATAAACAGAATTTCAACAAATGTTGTTTATTAGTCATTCTTCTATCACTAAGCTGCATCATAATTATGGTTTATACATAGGAAGCTTGCTAATTGCTTTTATATTGAAATCTCTAATTAAATATTTGGCTTAACTAAATCATAGATTAAAAATGACGTGACAGGACATGATGTGAATATCTGACTTTTCTGGTAATGGGAAAGATGCCTTGGGAGAGAGGTGTGTAATAGCAAACAGCCTCTGCAGCGAGTATGCAAGGAACTCATATAATTCCCCCCTAAAATTCTTCACAGAGGTGGTCTCCTATAATTGATGTAATTTTTATTTAGCTATTTCTTACTCTTAAATTGCTTGTTTTTCAGCAGTCAAGCTGTACCCTATAGAGTCTCCTTTTCAGCCTGTGTGTAGGGAATCCCTCTGTCATGCCAGCTACAGCATGTGCCTTGGGGATTCCCACTTTCTTTGCAATAACTTGATTTGTCTGCTATCAGTGCAAACACCTTTATTTTTAAGCACTACTTACATCAAGTCTGGGCTATTTCTAGAGCCTCACAAGAAAGGATGAGCCATTTCCTCTCTGGTAATCTAAATAGGCTACTAAATCTAAGATTAGCAGTCTTCCTGCCTTAAATGATCTTACTGTCTCTGTCTATAAAATCTTCTATGTTAAAATAAGAATCTACCTGGGAATACAAAGCCAAATAATTGAATTTCAATTATTCTGTAAATCATCTGAAAGAAAACACTGTATAAAGTGCTAAGACTTCTTCATTTGTTCAATGAAACAATTCCTTCTAGCTGCACACAACTATTTTAATTTAAAAGTGAACGTATTGCAAGGTGAATTCACTTGCATATGGGCTGGCACATTAAAAGGATTTCCCTTTAAAATGTATCATGTGTGTCAGATGTTGGACTCAGAGCTTCACAGCTCAGTGGCCAAGCTGCTCGAAACAAATGAATTGGATCACTTCATTGATTCAGAGACAGGCATCAAGACAAAGTGTTTTCAGGTTGCTATTTTCAGGATTGGCGTGGACTCTGTGAGATCAAAATGCTGTATTAGACATCCAGCTATTGACTTAATGTTCATAAAGATCACCTTGCAATGACAGTGCTTGGAAGATTTAAGCCAAAGTGCATAGATGTATGGAAACAGAGTGCCGTATTGAAAACAGCTTTGAAATTTATATAAGGTATGTTTCCAGGCAATTCATGGTTTTTGAAAGAATAATTGTGACACAATTACCTTGGTGTTTGCCACTGTCACCTGTAGTATGTGCACATCCCTGAAGTATTCTAGCAGCCCCTTCTCCCAACAACAGAATACTATGGGAAGTGGAACCTCATTGCTCAACATCACAGTATTGTCATCAGAATTGGTTTTGCCATTGCATTGAGTGGGAGTAGAATCTTGAGACAGAAGGTGTGGACACAACAGAAATGGTTACCTCAGGGATTATTTCTGGTTTTTCATTTTGCTCTGTGTTGGACAATCCTTTCAAATGTCAACTTCCCTGATCAATAAAGGCATATCTTGACAATTAAATGTAGACAATGTCTTCTAAGATGCTAGATTTTAATCTTTTGTAGGAAATGTTAGAAGAAGACAATATAATTTGTGGGAGAGTGAGTCAGCATCATTTCCTGGCCAAATTCTATTTAGGGTTCTTAGTTTCCTTTTGTCTTTGTATTCCTCCACTGTAGTTTGCATTCAAACACAAAGCACTCGGGCATGCTGTTAAAGGTCTGTTTCTCCACTGCACAGGTGACTATGCTGAGGTTGTGGGAATTCTTAATTGTTAAGTCATAGCACTCTGCATTCTAGGGCTAATCTTTAGATCAAAAGTTGCTGTATAGATTGCAATAGATATGTATTATCCTTTACTGACTTCATTATTTTGTGTTTACTCTATTAGGAATGAGTACTTAGAAATATTTTGTAATGTCAAATGTCTTTTAATTCTGGCTCTGAACACAAACCAAACTCAGTGATGTCCAGCAAGATCTCAGCTGTGAGCTTTTGTCTAAATATAAGTATTTTAGACCCTTCAAGCAGTGTTAACATGACTAAAGGGTAGAACTGCTGAGGTACCTCCAAGTCGCAAGCCCTATAGAGTCATAATGAATTGGCAAAATAATAGTATTTTTTCAGGTCATCAAATTAGGGGTGGTAGCATGACTTTGTATAAACATATCCTAGAACTTCAATCAAAAGTCTGACAAACAGGAACATGCTAATTGGTAATAAAACCAATTACATTTAAAAAGAAAAACCTCAACCTCTCTTTACCTACAAAGTGTGAGGATATTGTCTTCATGATCTGATGACAGACTGCCCTTGAATTCCTACATCATAAACTAAAAATGGCAACCGATAAACCTCTGAAGGGATGAGCCTCTCTTCTGAAATGCCTGAATATACACCAGCTATGTTTGAGTCACTCAGTGAAGTACTTATGGAGTCTTAACACACTGCTACAGTGTGCTTCAGATCTGGTGTCACATGCACTAATAGCAGGGTAGAGAGATAGAGCTAATCTCACCTTTGTGCAGTCGAGGCATAGTCACAGCTTACAGAGGTACTACCATGGTGTTGTAAGATCTTTTCTGAGACTTCTGCCCCATAGCATCCCCACCAATGGACAGGATGGTGGGGCTGAGGGGTGTCCCTGAATCAGCACATCCTTTGTGTCCTGAAAGAGCACTCCACTGTGGATTGCTGCCAGGGAAGATGGTGCCTGCCACCCTGCTGGGCTCCTCCAGGCAGGCTCTCCTCCTCCAGGGTTCCTTGACAGATTGGCAGTAGTCAGCATGAACCCTACGTACATTTGTTTTCAGATGTTTACAGGCTACAGGTTGCTTTGGTAACATGATTAAATCCCAGTCTGAGTCTGTTTGATTTCATCTATGTGGTCGTCTTTATTAGATGACCAGGATCTTTTTTCCCTTCACACTCATCTGTTATTTATGTGGGACTGTGGTCAGGCAGCTCAGGCAGACTAAGACTCCCACAGCAATGTTATTGACAGAACCTATGCCACAGATTCATGTTTTATTTTCCTCAGCAATGCAGCCAAACTAGCATGTTTCCATTCTCTCACAGTGAGCGGATGTTAGCCACACACTCCCTGCTTGGGATGGGGGGACAGTGCTGCATTTCCATAGATAACTCAGCTCTGACTATGCCCTGCAGGGCCCTGCCGAGTTCCCCTGTAAACCTCACAGTCAGATTTTCCATGTGTGGTAGAAACCTGATTTTACTTCAGCCACCCCAGCTGATCCATATGCCGACATTAGTTATTACAGATGCAAGATCATATGGTGAGAGGTATTGTCTCATCAGACACATCTGGAACAAACTAAAGAGTTACTGTTCCCTGCTTTGCTTAGCCACAGTCACCATCTTATTTAGAATATAAGAGAACAGTAACAAGGGCGGTGAGGTGCAGACAAGAAGGGCTCATCCCTTTCATTTCGAAAAAGGATCATGTCATTGTCATTTAGACTTGATCCTCATTGTGAACGGAAATATTAAAGGATTAGTGAGTCATTTATACCTGGTTATGCCCCCAAACATTGGGGTGGCTTTCCTTACTGGTCAGGGTCACTGCTTCCATGTGTGTGCAGAGAAGAGGATTGCCCACTGTGACCGCCACACCAAGAGAGGGGTTGGCTGATGCTTTATTTTCAATGACTTAACAGGCTAAGGGAATCCTGTTTCTGAAGAGCTTCCTAAAATAACACTGCTTACTTGTTGTGACAGCAAATCCTAGATTAATGTATTGCTCTCCTTTCTACCTTTCCTTCTATTTCTTTCTCTTACAAAAATAAAAATATTCTCCTATACCTCAGGTAGGATATTGAACACAATTGTCTAGAAATGTATCTTTCATCTGGGAACACGGGACATGCAAGAGAAAGCCAAAATCCTAAATTTCACAAAAGCTGTTAGGCACAGTGCCTGAAAACTACGTAAGATCTAAAAAAAAATTGTTCTGAAGCTAGACATGGTGTAATTTTTTAGAATATCGGAAGTTGAGATGGAGTAACATCACAAACTCAATTGTTTTATGCTACATCCTTGAACACAGTCTAGTGTCAGACATCCAGGGAAATTTTACATACTATTTGATTGCTGAGCATTGAGACATGGCAGACTGCCATTCCAATCCACCAGTTTCAAAAGCAGGAGCAGTGAAGGCCATGTCACACAGCCTGTAAGCTGTAAGGCACTTTTTTCAGCTACAGTAGGATTTGGATGGCTATAAGTCCCTGTTTACAAATGATGGAGTAAAAGTGCGGCTTTTGGCAAGAATCTGACTTAAATGGTCTCATTTCACCCTTAAGTGACTAGCTGTGTACCCGAGCCCTACTCAACAGTGTACGTACACAAATTTAGTCTGTCATAACTAAACTCTGGGAAAATGAGCAGCCCATGAGGGGGAAGACAACTGCACCTCACACTCACACTTTCCTATTCATCTGTAAATAGCCTGTGACTTCCTAATTTCCTCCCTTATTAAGCTGCTAAGGAGTGCAGTGGACAGGCCTGACCCCATGATCCTGCTGTGCCTGGCAGGTGCCTTTAGGTGTCTCATGGGGTCTGTAAGCCCAGTACACGCCCTGGTGTGACCAGGTCACTGAAGCAAAGCAGCTGCTGGGGAAAATGTGTCACTAAAGGCGTGGCCAGGAGGAATCTCAGCATCCTGGAGGAGTCCATCCAGGAGAAGAAAGTAAGGCTGATAATGGAGTTAATGAGATAAAGCAGTAGTGGCTGGTATACAGACAAAGTCTTTTCTTATTTTTCAATGTTGTTTCTTAAAAGAGGAATTCATGATTTGAATACAGGTTTTAAATTTATCTGTCATTACCTAGCAGTCTTTTTCTAGCTGCATAATATATCGATAAAGATTCATTTAGGGTTTTGAAGACCAGAATCCTTTGGAAACAAAAAAATTCTCTACTTCAGTTGTGGCTGGAAAAAAAAATCTCTCCTCTTTACTTCTGCCTCTGTGTTTCATGCTTCTCTACTTCCAGGTTGTATTCATTGCAGTATCATTAGTACAGGCTGCTTCTGGATGGACTACACAGCAGGAAGAAATAAAAAGCAATGAGACGCTCATCATGGTTTGAAGATCTGATCGGTGCAAGAAAATTTTAAGAAAATTCTCATTGCTGGGACAGAGAGATATCCAAGCACACTCAAGCACTTGTTGGTCTTACTGTGATGAATTTTGGACTTAATACTTCTGCCAGTGGACAGCAAGGTGGTGTGACCATGTTGTGCAGGAGCCTGCTTATAGCTCATTGGCACAGAAACTGATGTTTAGTTACCCAAGAAGATTTTAGTGTCACAAGTCCCAAAGGGTTTAGCAGGGTTTCAAAGTCCTTGTTTAGGTACTCAGATTCCCCTTGCTCTGTATGGAGAAGGTCAAGTAACTCAGGAAAAAAAGTGCCAGAAGGGACGGGATTCAGGGTGGGAATTTGGAACTGTGGAAGTCAAGGTGTACCTCAATGTTCCCAACTTCTTTCCCTGGTTGCTCTTCCACCTTGCTCCCTCATTGCCAGACCAGAGGGTGGTGGGGGCTGCATCCTGCCAAGAGGAGAGCCTTCACCCCCTTCCTCTTTGACGGGCAGCTGGGGGCTGAAAGTGGCTGCCTCCAGAGTGTTCTGGCTGCACACCATCCTGCTTTCAACAGGCAGGGCAGGACCTTCCTCTGAACTGCTTTTTTAAAGCAGCTAACTGAAGATTACAAGTTGTGCTCCAATTATTTATCCTTTGATTCAGAGAGGATTAATCTCCACCTGCATGGAGGTCAGCAAACGGTCAGATCTGTGCTGTATTCAATGTTCTCTAAGCAAGCAGGTCAGGGTGACTCCATCGGATGACAGAGGGAAAAAAGGGAGTACATGGATAGCTCTTGAATTCTCAGTAGTGTCCCTCTGAACTAAGGTAGGAATGAGTGTATAGATCCACCTGGTCAGAGGTTAGGTGAATTCCAGGCGCAACAAATCAAGGCATGGCTGAGGGGTGCCTTTGGTGTTAAACTGCAGCAGGAGAAATCTCCTCTCCTACTGTGTGACCCCAGATATCAAGCATGCTGGATACTGAAGGAAAGAGCAGTGAGGCCAGGGTGGCTGATAAGGAAAGGAAAGGAAAGGAAAGGAAAGGAAAGGAAAGGAAAGGAAAGGAAAGGAAAGGAAAGGAAAGGAAAGGAAAGGAAAGGAAAGGAAAGGAAAGGAAAGGAAAGGAAAGGAAAGGAAAGGAAAGGAAAGGAAAGGAAAGGAAAGGAAAGGAAAGGAAAGGAAAGGAAAGGAAAGGAAAGGAAAGGAAAGGAAAGGAAAGGAAAGGAAAGGAAAGGAAAGGAAAGGAAAGGAAAGGAAAGGAAAGGAAAGGAAAGGAAAGGAAAGGAAAGGAAAGGAAAGGGAAAGGGAAAGGGAAAGGGAAAGGGAAAGGGAAAGGGAAAGGGAAAGGGAAAGGGAAAGGGAAAGGGAAAGGGAGAATAATCTGCATTGGTGTGCGTGTGCTTCCAAACAGGCATTAAGTCCAAACTTCTTCACTGGAAGTGTCAAGGCTTTTAGAGATTTTTCCATTCAGGAAAGAGAATTTCTGATACTTCAAAACTTTAATGTTATAACACATAACGTGCCTCTGGATATCTTTGAGATCTACTCACAGCCATGGAGAAGTTACATCTCTAACAGTGGAATTAGGAGAAATTCAGGAACCTCCATCACTTCATAGCCATTTGATACAATTCTGAAATTTTAACATCCTGTGGGAGTAATAAAAGGTAATGCAAGAATGAGAATTGAATTCTCTGACTTTATTGTTCCTACCCTCACTGAAACACCAGCGGAAGCCAGATAAAGATCTCATATGAACCCTTTGGGGATAAAGAGCTATGCTTAAGATTGTGGCATGTAAAGTCACACTGCCATTCACATTTGCTTGAACCTGACAGGTCTTTTTTTATTATTTTGTGTATTTTCAATTTTCTCTTTTATATTTACTTTTGTGTTATCTCTTGGCATTTTTTGTATTGCTATTATGGCAAGTTTTGTATTCAGCATATTATTCTGTGGCAAGAGGATATGAATGAACTCTGATTCAGCAAGTCAGCAGTACTGCAAGAAAGACTTCAGGGTCAAAGCAATTGGCTGCTATAGACATAAAAGCATTACACTAAAATAGCACTGCAGCATTCACAGAAGGCACAAAAAATCAATTTCTCTTTAGAGACTACAGAAATAATTATGATCTATTTTTACAGTACAAGTAGAATGCAATTTTTTGATGATGTCAGGTCTTTTAGGTACTTGGTGATGTCATTCCCATAGATGATGTATATAGAATAGGAACAATTACAGTTCCCATCAGTAGTGGCTGGATTTGAAGTTTTGTTTCAAATAGATACGAGTCCAAAGTCTGGATTTTTAGTGAAATGTCACCTAACCACAAGGATCACACTGACCTGAAGAACTAAAAAAAAAATCTCCCAAGGGAAGTCAGTGTCTTGTTTACCTTGCATTTTTTTTGTTCTGTTCTTTAAAATGAAACAAAGAAAATCCAAAAGCAATTTGTCATTTTGGTTCCGAAAACAGAGGCAGAAGAAAAGAAACTGCCCAGCATAAGATTTTTTTTTTCCCTCAGTGGCATATTTTGAAGTATTTTCCAACAAATTTGGCCCAGCCTTGAGATGAAGGATCTGGTTGGTTCCTCACACATCTGATCTCATATGTTCACCTCTGTTGAAGAGGTGATTGCTGCTCAGTCCCTCACAGCCCACCCCATGATGTAGGGCAGAAGTCCCCTCTGGATCAGATCCTAAAGGAGATGCTGGGTTTGGCTTTTCTCAGCAACTTTGGTTCTGAGGATAGGGATGCAGGGGACTATCAAAAGAGGCAACTCTTTTTCTCAAGAGCCTTTTTTTCTGCAGTTCAAGTAGGCCAAAAGGGGCCCCAGGGTTTCAAATAAGCTGTTCAGGGGCTGGGCAAGATGTATCTCCTGCTGTGTTTACTTGTTTGCAGGTGAAATAAAACACAACCAGTCAATGAGGAATATAATGCTCTAATGCACACTATCATTTTCCTTCCCAGTTTACATCACCAACACCATTCAATCATCTCCTTATTATATACAGCCAGGTGCATGCACTTCCTTTAAATCTATTTAATCATAAGACTACCTCCACAAAGTTTAGGATACAAAAGGCATTTGACCATGCAGAAAATAGAAAAGAACATTTGCGTCCCAAGGTGGTATTTTAAAAGTGATTACTGTAAACAAATAAAGTCCAGCTAGAGGTGTAATAAAAACTGCAAATGAAATGGAAACAATTTAAAAAACCCAAAGCCTTTGCATTGCAAAATTGCCAAAGCACATTTAAATAACTAAAAAAAATCTTGTTTAGAACTAAAAAAGTACTTTTTTTTTGTACTTTTCCATTTTGAGGAAATTCTCAATGCTTAGTAAGATGTGAAATTTCTGATTTATGGAACTTTTTAAAAATAATGCTCAAAAGATGATGATTGCAATTTAGTCTGTTAACAAATGGATATTTGGCTATTAATGATGCAGTGAAATAATATATGAATTGGTTTATATTTTTGGTCTGTGTGAGGACTTGGTCTTAATTTGCATATCTGCATATGCAAGCAAAACCCCCACTAGTATAAAGTAGGTTATTAAAGCCTTGTTCAAAAGCACATGCAGATGCTCTTCGCTTTCTCATTAAGAGATTGTTTCACATCCTAGGTCACCATTTTAATACCTTTTCTGAAGTGATCAGTTACCATTACAGACTTTTTCCAAAGAGGGGAAGTGGTCTCAGCCTCAGCCTATCCCCATCCAGAAGTGTCCATTGCTTGGGCTGACCTGCATGGCTCCTGTGGTCAAAGCTGAGGTCTCTGAATGGTATGAAAAGTCGGTTCTGACAGGGGGACAATGACAGGAAAATGGGAGGTGTTCTGGGAGGGATTTTCCGGGCTGTTTTCAAGCAGCTAGAACATGCAGCTAGGAGTGATACATGAAAAAACCCTCGGGTTTTGGCCAGTCCCAGTGCTTCAGAGACGGAAGCAACTGCCAGGCTGAACACTATTGTCTGATTATAACAGAGGCACACATGGAAAGGAAAGACTCCCCACAGCAGCCCATTTGAAGAATAGCTTGATCTTCACTTGGGAGTTGTCCAGCTGGTGGCCAGGAGCCTGGAGCTCATGAGATCTTGGTGGCAAATGCAGCTGAGGGACTGTGTCCTGCTGCGTTTCCTCAGCTGTAATTTCTGAGTGGCTGGAAGGTGCAGTTTATGTAGCTGTAATTTGACCTCAGGGTTACAAAGATCAATAAATTCACCATGGTCCCTAGCAGGAGATCAAGGATAAAATCTGCCAAACACCTAACACAAGGAGCTTGGCAAATCTCTGAAGTTCATTATATTTAGTGATTCACTATATTGGATTTGCTGTGCATGTTGGAAACAAGGATTTTGAACTATTTGAGAGTATCTTTCCTAAGGATCCTCTAGTGATTTCAAGGGCATGGTGATTATGGGTCAGATTAATATATTTCAGGGTTGCCCACCATTAAGAAAGAAATAGAAAAAGCCAAACAAAATGTCTTAACTTTCTTCCAGAAGGTTGTATGACTACCCAGAAGTATGAATTTGTTTCTCCATGTAAAAAAATGTTCAGAATGAAAATGCTTAGAAAACTAGACAACGTTATAGTTTTTCAAAAAGTGTTTATAGTTGTCCTTTTTTAAGCATAAGCAATAGTTTTTTTGTACTATGAAGGGTAGTCTATAGACAACTTTTTAGTTCTGCTACTTAAAAATACACAAGTGTTTTTTAAAAAATTTCTAAATATCTTTGTGTTCTGAGAATATATGCTATACTTCTCAAATCAGTGAACAGATGAATACAGTCGTATCTGAGGCTTTTGAGAAGGGCAGAGGAAGATTTACCTTTCATGTGAGCTCATGGTTATTTATTTTCTGTTAGTAAAAATCACTACCTAGCTGCCGACGAAAAGCAAGACCTCTAATATCTCATTGCATGGATTACTTTTAAGAAGTGCTGCTAGAAAAACAACCACACTGGACTAAGAATGAAAGTTTTTACTTCTTTCATTGCTTTTAACCCTTTCAGTCAGAATTCTTTTGTTTAACATGAAACAGTTGAGTGTTCCTAAGGATAGAGATAGCAGGAGAGAGACCATTTTGGGTATCTGGTGGATGGAGCAGGGAGTGTAGGAATCCAAACACTGCATTAAGAGATATCTCATAACTTTGTACCAAATATTTGCAAGCAGAGAGGCTGGATCACAAGCCTCCCTTTTTTCAAGGTTCTGATTCATCAGACACCAAAGTGATTCCAGTAAGAAGTTTAAAGTGGAGCAAAAAATGTTGTATGGTAGACTCATGCAGGCCCTTGACGTGAAATTTAGCTTATTCTGTGTCATTGTGCCTTTAATCAAAACTTTTTATTCCCTGGCTCCATAGGAGTTCATACTGCTTGCAGGATGAAGAATGCTTATGCTCAGAGAAGTGGCCAGCAAGCTCTACTTTCAGTATTCCTGCTAGATGTCATGAGCATGGGCATGAGTTGATGTGCACAAAAGCTTACATTATTTTTGAGAATATCAAACGAACATTATCCGCAATAAGTAGGTTCTTTATGGATAATTTGCCACCTACACACACACTATTAAAGCTCTTGATGCACTTGAGAGCTCATCTCTAAGTTACAGCAGTAATATGAAACCCCACCAAATTATTATTACATGATTTTTCTTGCAAATATGGTATTTTACTGCTGTAATCACTTATATCTAGGAGACTTTAGAAGAAGGTTTCATCTCCATTATTGGTGATTTATAGAATCAACTTTGTCCACATCTTAAGCTTTCCTGTGACCTGCTGAAGCACAATTAATGGAAGCTATAACAAGGAAAGTTGACTTCCCTCTCCCTACTAAAGAGGGACCTTTGCAAATAGGGTATATTCGGAAGTTTCATACAAAGTAAAATGCCAGCAACTCCCTGCTCTGTTAGGGAAGGAAACAGGAAGGGGGGAAAAAATCTATTGCAGCAAGGGGAAAAGGTAGAAGAACAGGAACATATTACAATATGAGCAGTTGAGGGGGACCTGACCACAGTGGGGTAGAGAGGTGTAGAGAGAAGAATTATGATAAAATAAAAAATGTTTATTCTGCACAGTAAACCCCTTCCCTCAAGGATTGTTTTTACACAGAGAACACTTTTGGCTTTATTTTTAAAATCTCAATGCCCCATATGTTAATGGGAGAAAGGGTCTGACGTTCTATTCTTGTTTTGAAAATTATGTGAGCCAAACCCTGGCAAAAAAGGTACTGCCCTCTACCCAGAAGAGAGCTTGCTGCACCATTACTCTGAAGACAGAGGCCAAAATCTAGCTGTCTTAAGGGATTCTTTGGCCAAAGTCTCTCCTGATGAGATTAGGTCTGGAAAAAAACACCATATTCTTTAAAGACAGGGAATATAGAGTGGAATTCAATAAAAATTCCTTTGAGGGTGGTATTTTCCTTCATTTCCTCTTCTGCTCTGCTGTAGAGTAGTGTCTCTCCTCCTGGCTACAAACTGCAACAAAGCCTGTCTGGGGAGAATAAGGTTTATGTACAATGTCTGATTGCAATAAAGCTGGCTGGGCTAGAGAATGAAGCCCCATATAAAGCTGTTCACTCACTTTTAAGACTTATCTTTGCTGCTTCAAGCCTGTTGCACCAAAGGGATTTGTATTTCTGTAATTCTGCAGTGAGGGAAGGCTGCAAAACTAGTGTGTGGCGTACGATGAGATGTTAAACATTATTACTTTTTAGGTGAAGTCTAGTATTATAATTATTCACAGCAAGAAGTATGCTCTTGACTGCTGTTAAATCTTTTCTGGAGCAGATTTCCTCTATGACAGAAGCTTACCAGTTATGGAAAAGGAATGCATTTCTTTATAACCTTCATAAGTCCTTGCTTTACTCTTGTTTAGCAGAAAGAACATTTAAGAAGAGTTTTCTGATTCCTTTTTTTGTAGCAGGTCCCAGGAGCTCAAAATTTACAGACTTGCTTTTGTCCTTGGAAATATATCTGCATGTTCACACCTTCAGATTGAAGTACAAATATTTTGGCTGTTCTGTTAAAGCCCTAACTTAGCTTTCCTGCTGGGATTTTGCAGCCAGAAAAGAAATATCTCTGTTTTATTTTTTCACTTTCGAAATATTTTGTGTACTTGAGTTGTACTATCTTTTGTTTAGAATTAAGTTTTCTGTTGTTTTGTCTTGAAGTAGTTCAAGGACTGGGTAGGGAGGGTCAGTCCTAGACTTTAAAGGACACATGAAGCAAATGCTTGCAGAAATAAGATCCTAAGGTGAGACAGTTAGGAGATTTGCAGAGAATGTATGATTTCATTTTCTGAGGGTGCTGAATTGCAATTAATAATGCAGAGTGCTTATGATTAAGTAGGCAATAAATCTATGTTCTGGAAGAAGTCATCAGTTTGCAGCTGAGGTTATGGTACTATTTGTAGGCATAAGTTTACACAGCCTCATTTATATGTGTGCTAATTCCTTGTTCCCACACAGAGGACTTTTTTTAGGTCCCTTGTACAAGTGGGATGTGTCACTTGTTTGTATGTGCCACCTTTGTTTTCGCTTGGTTTTAGTTTTGGCTTGGTTCTTACACTACTTTTAGCTTCCAAACTTGAAGTAAGGTGAGCACAAGCATGTACTGTTGTCACAATGAGTGCTTAAATACAGCACTAATGTATGTACATATCATGTATAAATATGTTGCTCCTTCAGAATGACCAATTTGCCCACCACTTGGCAAAACTAAAGGTCCTACCAGTGTAAAAGAAATGCACATGCCATTACCGTAGTAACAAGTGAAATTAATATAGTGAAGGTATAAAACTTAGTGATAAACTGTTTATATGAAAAACTTTTTACCCTGAGAGAAGTAAGCCCTTCTCAAGGTCACAAGTTGTATCTCCTTCACCTCCTGGTTATTACATGATTATAAGTAAGAATCCAAACTCTAAATAAGAAAGGAAGAGGGAGAGAATTTGGGAAATAAAAAAAATTATGAGGGAATAAATTCGTTACTGACTAAACTTTTTCAGCATTTTGATAAGATGTTTCTTGTGTGCCAAGAGACATTGCTGAGTAGGTGTCAAAAGTCCAAAAAGATTCAATCTAAAGATAACCTCAAAGAACATTCCCTGCCAGCACTTTGTTTATTTTAGCAGTTCAATATGTTTCACAACATGAGATGAATTTTCATTATGTGTTGCTGGTAGTGTATCACTCTGCAAGAACCTGCAATGAGCTCACTTAAAATTTTCACCCACCCAGAAGCAATTTCTCCATTAGTCAGGCTGCATGGGGGTTGGGGGTGGAAAGTTCCTGCTGCTCTGAGGCTGAGGACAGTATACAAAAGTGGTCAGACTAAGAAAATGCAATGCTTTAATCTGATTTTCACCTAAGGCCTGTCTGTTAAAGCACAAACACCATCTAAAATTTACAGCAAACTTTTCTAGATCTTCATTGAAACACTGTTTTGTTTTTTTTTCCCCAAAGAGGACAAAATATCTGACACAGGCACAGCAAAATTATTCAAATGTTGCTTATATATTGCCTTTATGACTATCAGTCTTTGTTTTAACCAAGAGAAGCACACCAAATTTACAGAAGAAACTACACTACTCCCTGGTCTTTAGACCACAGGACAAAAACCTACAATCATGGAATCACACAGTGGGCTGGATTGGAAAAGACCTTAAGGATCAACTAGTTTCAACCTCCCTGCTGTGGACCGGGACACCGGACACTTCCAATAAAGCAGATTACTCAGAGCTCCATCCAGCCTGGCCTTGCGCACTTCCAGGGATGGTACATCCACAACTTCTCTGGGCAACGTGTTCCAGTGCCTCACCACCCTCGCAGTAAAGAATTTCTTCATAATATCTAATCTAAACCTTTTTAAAATCATTGCCTCTTGTTCAATCACTATGTGCCCTTGTATAAGGAGAGTCGAGTCGAGGGCAGGTTCTACTTGAAAAACTGCTAGATGATTTTTTTTTTCCACACACAAGTACAACATGATTCAATCTTTTTTTATAATGTGAAGTTTGAAACGCCAGAAAGCAGGGAAAGGAATTTCAAACTTACCAGTAGGATTTCAAGTAGGGTGTAAAATCAAAATAAGGAATAATACACTGAGGAACTTCTCTGTGTAGAGGCTACAGGCAATCCTTAGCTACTTGGCTAAGTAGCTCACGTAACTACCAAGGGGGAAAAATCTTCAATGCATAGGATTAAATCTGAAATGGCTCTTGTTTCCCCCTTGTATTTTGTCATTTGGTTACCCAAGCACCTCTTTTGCTAAGTTTATGTAGTGTCCAACGGAACAGTCTCCAGCCAAAGGCAGGGTCTCTGGGCCCTACTGCAGTAATATGGAAAATGATACCTTCATATTGCTCTTTGGAGACCTGGAATTAAGTCTTCTGTTTAGCTGCTATTGTTTTGTCATCACAGTTTGAGACACAGTTTGACAATACAGTTTAAGGTTATGAATGTTGCTCTTATGGTTAATGTGGCCCTAGAGATCCAGGTTCAGCTCTTGGCTCAAGCACAGGCTTCAGCTGTTCAAGAAATCTGTGTGCCTCAGAATCCAATCTGTAAAAGTCAGATATTAACATATTTTTCCCTATACTGTGTAACAGACCCTGTTATCTGAATGTGCTATCAGAATGCTACAGTCCACTGATCAAGGAACAGATCATAATTTAGTGTTACGCATTCAATTAAAAAGATAAGAAAAAAAAGGCACAGAGAATGTTTTTGAAGGTCATCATTACCTGTCTTGCTGTCCTTTTTTTTTTTGCTGCAGAGTAAATGCCTCTGTTTTCTGCATATTTTTTTCAGTGAGCAGTCAGAAACCAAACCATTTTTGAAGAAATAACACCTCTCTAAGAGAATTGCAGTGTATTGACAGAATATCAAAATGAATAGATCTCAGATCCATAGAGGAGCTTGTGCTATGACACTAAGTGTGCATGAGTAGTCCTCTTAGCCATATTTTCTTATCCTCATCAAAAGAAATTTCTTCCTCATAACAATGTAAATGACTATAAAGTTATTAAATCCCAAAGACTGTAAACACATTCATGCAAAGGTGTTTGTAATATATCTTTACAGATTTTTTTTATCTGTGTTAGACAGTGAGAGCAACGCAATGCCAGCAAAATATATTCCTGATATTTATTAAAATAAGTATTCCTTTTTCATGTTCTTCAGATTCTTGACTACTTTGATTCCACAGTGCAGTTATACTTGGTGAGAAAAAAATATCTTTTGCCAGTTTTGATTTTGCTGCCTCTCCACCAATTGAATGTTCCCTTGTTAATGCATGAGCAGAGATGCTCCCTGTCATCTCTAGGTCTTTCATTTTTCAATAGACTTGTATTCTGTTCCCTCTTATTATTCTCTGTTCTAGGGCCAATTAATCAAATCTTTTCAATTTCTCTGACATACAAAAGATTTTCTGAGTCTTTGCTAGGTCCCATCACACAGGTACGAACTCCTTCAGTTCTGTCATCACCTCTCAGACCTCATAGCCCATACCACATACTGGATTCTGGATAAGTCCTGAGCATTGCTTTACAGACAGACATCATAAAAGAATCTATATTTTTCTCTATCCTATTCTTCATTTCAGCTGGCTTTAAACTGTTTTTATAGTGTGCAAGTTCTTCTGAAATGCTGCATAGGAATTTCTGAAGTTGGTGCAAGAGTGGGTTTCTTGCTGCTATAGAACATTTTGCTCCCTGGTAGATGGGTTTTTTAGAGGACTTTTATCGGCAGCATGCATACCTACACTAGGTACAATCAGATTTCCTCCCAGAAAATAAATCTTTCATGATGTTTGAAGTGTTTACATGCAGTTCACATGTTCCTCCTTTAGTACCCCAAACTAAATTATTTTACAAAGACGAATTAGACTGATGAGATCTTGACATGGCAAGCAAAAGTCAAAAAAGAAAATAAAAGAAAAATCCTGGACTACTTGAAAGTATGTCATGGACTTAAAATTTTTCAGGTGAAGGTCTCTCCTAAGACACTCTTCTCTGCAGAAAAAAAAATCCTCAGATAATATTCTGTCTGCAGAATATGTTTCTCCTGATTACTTATCAGCTACATTTCAAAGTGAACTGTGTGCCACTGAAAGATGCTAATTCAACAAACAAGAGGACTGAAGGTCCTTCAGAAGGGCAGAGAAACAAACATGCACCCAGGAGATATTCCAGTTCCAGCGAACTGGCAACGTGGCTCAGTCCAAAGGGAACTTTCTCATCTAGAAAGAATTCATCTTCTGCCTAGATTATATATTTACATTGTTCTAATTACCGTGTTATCTAAATTATTTGTAATCTAGAACTGTATCATTGTAGAGTAATGGGCCATTTTGCCAACACAAATGCAGTTACACACGACACACTGGAGCCTCATAGCAGCAGCCCCTTCTTCAGCCATGGCTGCTGCTGTGGCAGCTTGCCAGGGAAGGTGCATAGGAATGCATGGTTTTGCTGTGGAAGACATGCAGCAGTTGTTGGGCATGTGCTTGGCAAGTATTTGCCCATGGTCTTCTTTTTCCTGCCCAGCTGCTGAACTTTACCCAGGCTGCCATACGAATTGCAGCACACCGGTTATCTGTCTGGCTTGTCTGCTGCACTTGCCAATTAATGCACATGAGTTTGGCCTTTGCTGTTTTTGCAGTATGTGAATGTGCTTTCCTAAACAAGGGAGAAGCCATGATCTCATTTCATAAAATCCATCAGGTTTTTTAAGATTTAAACTTAAGGATATGTTGGCTCACTCACTGATGGAGAGTTCTTATCCTTCAGTCCATTTAATTCTCAAGACATTCTCTACTTCCCCTGCAGTCTTCTTAATATTTGTTTCCTTTTCAGTTCTGTTGAACAGTAAGGCCAGAATTACATACCATGCTGAGAGTAGGAGGAGAAGCAGTCTGACAGTGCCTGAATTTCATTTCACTGCCCTGTTGCTTCTTCTGGACCAGCAGGTGTGACAAAGGTTCAAACATCCATTTACAGTGTGTATGTGCACCACCCCCAGATCCTCTCAGCCCTCCTAATGGAACATTTCAGGCATTTTGGCTGGGGCTAGGTTCTGTCCATGCTGCATGGGGCTGCTGTGAAGGACAGCTTTTCCCCAGCCCTGTTCATGGGACAGAGCAGTCAGGAACACCCAGCAAAGGTGCCAAACACTGAACAAGCACCTGCCAAGAAGCAGAAAGGATGACAATAGGCTCATCCAGTCACATGTAGATATGCTAGTCTGAATGGTGTCCTGGCAGAGAACCTGCAGCTCCAAGGCTTCAGGCAGCTGGGCACACCAGGCAACAGGAAGGGATGGAGTTTGCCCAAGGCTGAGGATGTGTCTTTACAACACAGCTGGGATACTGCTGTCAGGGGACCACTGAATGAGGCTCTCTTTGCCGTGAGCAGCTGTGACATCCTCGATGTCCCTGAGCAGCTTCCCACCTGCGGGTCACACCAGGGATGGCAGAAAGTGTTGTGCTTTCACCCTGCAGCTGCTGCTTTTCTTAGTGTATGTGGCCATGCATTTGCACTTACATGACTGACCGTGCACTGCAATCACTTGGGACACAGGCACATTTTGTTATCCCCACTTTACTTCATGTCACCTTTCCGTGGGGACACTGAGGGATGGAGCAAGCAAATAAAGGGTCATTGTACATGAATTATAATGCTCAAGCCAAGCCAGATGCACAGAACAGAGAAATGAAACACACAGGAGATATTTCCTGTTGGCCACAAGAGTCAGACTACTCAGGTTTATCCTCAGCCATCTCTTTTTAATAGCAATCTATAAGTCTCCAGCTGCTGTGCTGTGAACATCTCTCAAGAAATACTGCCAGACATCACATTCACGGCTTCATTCACTGCCAGCTCTTATATCACCTGTTGTTGGCAGACTCCATCAATGAGGTTTTCTGGCAATGTCAGCCAACCTTCTTCTTTATATGGCTATGTTGTTCTGCATTTGTTATCAGCTGTCAACTTTCAATTGACATATTTGCCTGTATCTTCTAATGTTAATCCACCTCAATTGCAGGTGCAGTGCTGTCTTTTGGACAAGTGCTGCTTTTGGTTTGGGTGGGTTTTGGGGGTTTTTTGCTTCTTTGGGTTTGTTTTTTTTTTTTGGTTGTTTGGGTTTTGGTGGGTTTTTTTGTTGGTTTGTTTATGGGGGTTTTTGGGGGGGTTTTTTTGGTTGGATTTTGTGGGGTTTTTTTGTTTAAGTGAGTTATCAAACAATTAAAGGAAAAGCTAAGAGCCTCTTTGGGGAAACAGCAGCCAGAATCCCTCTAAAATGCTCAGAAAGATATAGGAGGCAGTTCCTGCAAACCTGTCAGTCAGCTTCTGAACTCCCCAGTGAGGGCTTGGAGGCTGAGGATGGTTGGTTGGGGATTAGGTGGAAGCTGTTATCACAAGCTGGCTAGGTTATGCATTTCCTTCAATTCAATCCCCACTGTGCACAGAGCCGCAATGTACCTAAGTGAGGCATGTCCTTTGCTTCCCTTTTGAGCCCTGCTCTGGCCAAAAAAGCCTTTATCAGAGAACACATTTGAGTACCGTTGTTCATTAATGGTAACTGAAATGGAATGCAACCTCTTTTTCATCTCCATTGCCTCTGCTGTAATTCCCCATGCAGTAAAATCTCCTGGGACTTTGAAGCACTACAAGTTGATTCCTAAAGGGGATTTAAATAAACATTGTCTAAGTTTGATAGAAATAATCAGTTAGGTTTTTTTCCCTTTGATGTCTACAGTTGCAGAAAGTCTTAATCTCCTAGCTTAAGAGAAAGAGAGTGAATCACCACTGCAATTTTGTGTTTTTTTCTTGAGCACTTGCCTGCTTGTCTTTCATTTATTCATTATAATAACCAGAGGATTGCAGCCAGTCATCAGTATGGGAGGGAGCCTGAGTGCTGTTCTTGTGGGAATTCCACATTCCCTGCAAGTCTTGCATAATGCAGACTTTCCCTCAGACTCAGTCAAGGATTCTTTTCTGCCAAACACTCTTTTCCTTTAGCAATGGGACCATATGGGGAAAAAAGTATCCTTTATTCCCTATTAGGAAACCTCATTCTTCCTCCTCAAACCTGAGATACGTTAAAAGTCTCATTGTCTAAATATAAGGCACCACTTTAATGAAATTGTGAGTGTCTTTTTATGATGTCCCAATATTCTGGTTTGACAGGTTTATAAAATAAGTGTGGACTTTGCCAGTCCCCTTAAAGTGTAACACCTTCCCTCTCTGCCAGTTAATGACACTACTTAAGTAGTATGTGTTATGACACTGAAGGTCACAGGTTCAAATTCTGCTGATCAGTCAAAGCAAATGTCATCGCAAAAGCAGTGGCTTCTTTTCTTACCCATTTTTTATCGAGAATTGCTGCTGATGAGCAGTGCACAGCCCCCTGGCATGGATGCCTCAGCAGGTGCCATTCTTGCTTCAGTACTGGAAAAACAACCTCTTATGTAATTCTCCTACTGCCAAAAATCCACACCACAGATGAACCATCAAAATACCAGCTGAATTTACTACATGGTCAATGAGCAGCCAGAAAACAACTACTTACCTACAACTGCAAAAAAATATAAAAATTAAAAATAAAACCCCAGAGTTCATAGAGGCTAGTTACAGCAAAGTTGTGCAGTATTTTCTCAAAATTATGTTCTAAGCACAGGTTTAGTGACCAGGAATATATTGAAAAGATTTAGTTATTTTTTGGACCATAAATTCTGGAGGGTGAATAAGTAATGAGAGAAAATCATATGGAGTGGAACACCAATCCCCTTGTTCATAACTGCTTGCTTTTAGTTTGCCTTGTTTCTGCTTGTGAGCAACTGTGAATTAGACTGTGTGTTTTGTGCCAGTGTGAAGTAATAGTATATTGCATCGTTTTAGGTCAGCTGAAAGCTAAAGCCTTCTTCACATCACTGAGTTTTCCCAGAAAAATTGCAACATTAGCTTGTGAGCATTATTAATAGGGAACTCTCTTACCCAGGAAAACATATAGCTGAGTTTATATAGCATAATTCACTGAAAGGTGGGCTTTGGCCAAGGGGGAGCCAAAGTCCCAGAGGAGAAGATGTTTTTGGCATTTTCAGGCTGCAGTGAGTGCCAGACTGTAGTGGCTGGAAGTCCTCAAGGACAGTAGATGTTCCAGTGGGAGGTGTTCCCACTTCTCCCTTGTTTTCTCATTTATCTCTGCTCACTCCCTACCATTCTGTCTTTGCCCTGCCAGATGCCAGAACGATAATAAACCTCTAGGGTGTTGTAACAGTAGCCTTTACCACAGGACAATTCAGTTTTTCCAAGTAAAAAGCAGGGCAGTGCTCTTATTTATGCTTTTCAAGGTAGAGAAAAAAGCCAACAAACACAGTGGAAGGAAAAACGTAAAAAGAGAGAAAGATGACCAATTATACACTTGTCATGTGGCATCTCTGCAGCAAAGAAAAAAGCTGTTGTATAAAAGAGGTTGTCTGTTCATGTGAGGAAGCTGACACACAAAACCAGAAGGGATGGCCACTCCTCTTCTAGAAAATAGCTTTACTCATTCTCACTCTCTGAATCTCCTGCAAAAAGGAGGAGGATTGCTGGCCTTTGTGAAATAAGTATTTTTCCTATGAAGAAGTGAGATAAATGAACCCTGTCTCCTGTCCATATGTGTTTTGAACTTAGTTGCTAGCTGTGGCTAGGGTCAGCACAGGTGATACGTGTGAGACACTTCAACAATTCCAACCACTGAACACATTTGTGCCATGACACAGATTTCATTGATACCTGGAAAGTCCACAAGTTCAACAAGGAAAATATTCCTTAGATTAATTAGAAAGTTAGAGTCTATCAGAGGCTTGAACTCAGCATTAGAAATGGACTTACGCCTTGCTGGTTTCACAGGCTGTGAACCAAAGTGCAGTGGTGTACATGAGAAGTTGACTTGATGCATATATTATTAGTTTAACATTGCAAACCACAGCAGGAAATCTTGACTACCATTTTGACCAAAAGTCCTCTTATAGAACTGATATTCTCATGACTAGAGCAGGTTCAAGAAACAACACACTGTTTTCAATGTCAATTCACATGTGACAAAGTTTTCAGACTTTAAGCATTATAGCTTCTTCACTTTTTTCTCCTTTTCCTCTTTTTTTCCTATGCACAGTTAGAGGTTATGACCATAAATGCTGAGCAACAGTACAAAAGTAGAATAAAGGGAGGCAGCAAAGAAGAGCAATTGCAGTAACAGAGTATTTGCAGTAACAAGTTGACTGATCTGAGGAGTATATGCTCAAAAATATCCCAGAAAATGGCTGTGGCCTTGCCTGTTCCTTTTGATAGATGCAATCCTCCCCGCATATCCGTGACAGAAAAACATTAAAAAAAATATAGCATAGAAGAGTCAGAACAGCAGTGAAAAACTGGTGGAGGTGGACAAAGTAAAGCTGTTGCAGAGGCAAAACCAGGAACAGGAGCCAGTGTGCCTGACTGTCCATGCCTCTGCCAGCCTTGACTGCCCCAAAGAGCTTGCAGAGCCAGGCAGAGTGTCTTTAGTGCACTCCTTGGTGGCCTTGCCTGCACTCTCGTGGGATGTTTTTAACCACTGTGAGCCTGGACTGTTGTATGTGTTTTTTATGGCAGGGTGTTTTACAACAGTGTTGTGCTTTGGCCTGCTGCTGATAACAAAGCTCCGAGTCCGCAGGTCTGTGTCATGATGCAAACTGGCCAAAGGTCGGGGCTGGTGACATGCAAGCAATGACAGTTGTTTGCACTACAAACATTACCCACTGTCACATCCTGATGCAAAAAATATCCAGCTGTTTTAAATGTGAAACTTGCCGTTCCCCACATTTTAGAGAGGTGATTTTTTTTTCCAGTGAGACACCAGAGGAGTCAGACAACCACGAGGGACAGGAAGATATATTAAGCCTCTCTGCTGTGTGACTGTGTTTAAAAGAATGAAGAGCATTTCATTTTGCCTTGAATTAGATGCCAAAGGTGGGATTTATCTTTCCTAGCTTTATATGTCTGTCAAGTCAATCATCTTTATCTGAGCTAGGCAACTTCAGCTGCCTGCATAGTCAATTGAGAAGAGCAAATCACTCAGTCTTATTTTAGACTCACATAGCAGTCAAAAGTAGGACCAAACATCTGCAAGTTTTTCACTACATACTGTCTCTGGCTTGGTCCCAGGGACAGGACATCCATAGGCAGCTAGGGCACATCTCCAGGAGACTAGTTTATGCAACCCAAGATGATTTGCAATATGATAGCATGCAACATGTGGGGATGTCTGTGGGAGACCCATTCTAAACAGGCACTCCTGATGTAGGCGAAGATGGAAATGGAGACATGAGCAGTCCCATCTTTACAGAAGACAAGCTTTTGGATAAGCATCAAGTACAGGTTGTACCAGACAGGATGTTCTCATTTGGTCCTTATGTACCACTGCCAAGTGTAGGTGATCCACTTGTTCAGCACATGCACTGAGGAAGTATTTCTCTTGTGCTTTAAGCAGTAGACATGAACAGTCTTTAAGGAAAGAGTATTTCTTCCTTTGCCTTCAATAAACCACTCCTCTGTGGACATAGGGGTGACCTGATTTGGCACCCATGAACATCTTGTTCCACTTTTGAATCAGTGTTATTGTTGCTATAAATAAGTATTATTGCTATTTACACTCTGTTTGCAGTAGGTGTAGCCAGGACAAGAGAACGAGAAGTGGGAAGTGCAGTGTACAGACTCATCTCTGATTTATTTTGATTTAGTTTCTGCCATAATTAAATAATTTTGATGGTTCTCCAGATGTAGTAGACATATAATTGTAAAGATCATTGTCTTTGCTGATCTGTCAGCTACACAGAGAGTCCAATACAATAGACAGGGAAGAAGGTAGAGCATGATGGTAAATAATTTTGTCTCTGAAAGCTATTTCCACATACTCAGTTTTTCTAATTTGTTTTATACTCTCTCCATACACTCACACACACCACCTCCCGCTAAATGGCTATTGCTTTGTGAGTGTGTTTAGGGGAGCTCTTTTTGCTGCTACTGTGCATGGTGAATCAGGCTCAAGCTGATGAAATCCTTGGAGGGGAGGTATTTAGCATGGGCCTCAAGTCACTAAAAACTATTCTAGGCATGGCCCCCCTTTCACATAAACTAATACCAGGCTGATTTTCAGTAGTTCTGCAATCTCTCTTCGTCCATTTAGCCCAAACTTCCCCTGTGATAATGCAAGGAGATACCTTGCAGCAGTGGGCACTGTCTGTGTCAGCACATGAGCCACCTACACTGGCAAGAACAGAGTGCATATAGAATGCACTTGCACTTGGAACAGTTCTCTGGAACTGGCATTTAAAAATGACAATTAATCTAGTGAAAATGAATGAAGACTTCATGCACATTGATTTGAAGTGGTAATTTGGTACCTCATTTTGAAAACTGCCAGCAGGACATTTGCACAGTGCACAGTGTCTCCAAGCAGAGAGTGCAGAATTACTTAGTGTCACATGCTCCATGCCAGAACAGTTGGAATCTCTTGGGAAGTCTTTTGTTGTAACATTATTTAAGATATGTGTTCAATAATGTCCTAATGAGAATACCTAAAATGTACAAAGGGTCAATCACCCTGTAAAGGAAGAGGAAATAGTTGCAAAATGCACAGGGAGGGGCTAATGTTAGAAGTCCAAGGAAATGTGTTGCCTTAAGAAACTGCTGATGTCTTCTGTGACTAATGTATTATTGTTCATAGAACAACACAGGTTATAGACTTGCCCATGCTGCTAAATGAGGGGTTGAACCAAACACTTCCGTACCCTAAAGAGACCTGTTTTTTTTCTTCTGGAACTTACATGTAAGAACCAGATTCAAGGGAAAACTTCCCATCTCTGAACTCCTGTGATGTCCAAGAAAACAGGAAGATATGGAATAGTGAATCAAGGGGAAGAAAGTCTTGTGTTTCAGCAGCAAATACATTTTCTCAGTCCAGGAAAGAAGAGTTGTAACTGTGCAACTTTGAATTTGCAACTGTTCTTGCACTCAAAATTGCCTGAAGGTATTTGCAACTTTATTCAGACAAGTGCAAAGACAAGAGTAGCAGTTCCACTACAAATAAGTTGTGTTGCATAGCATCCATATATGTGTTTGTGTGCATGTGTGCATGTAATAAGAACAATTTAAAGTATTTGAACAGTAAAACGAAAGAGGCTTACTTCATGAGAAAGTGGAGGAAAGCACCCACAAATCAGAAAATGAATGATGAAACAGCTAGGAGAACCAAGATCCTAAGCAAGTAGTCTGCCTAGAGCTATGAGAATACATGATGCAAAGCACCTAGAAGTGTAGTTGGAGAGGAAAATGCATTTTAGGTCTGCTGTGGAGGAAAAAGTAGAATTTTTTAGTTCTATTATTGGACATCTGTAGTAAATGTTGCTTGACAACCAGAAATATGAGACTGGGTAGTAGGCAAAAGGTCAGAAGTGAAGAGAGTCATCATTTGTGAGTCATCATTCAGGTAACATCCATAAGAACTGGAGCACATGAGGTCATGAAGAATTGTACACATGGAAACCCATAACAGATTCTCTTTTTTGGTCCAGTTCTGGGCCCCTTTCCTCAAGGTGGAGCATGTCCAGAGAAGAGCAATGAGGCTGATGAAGGATCTAGAGAGGAACTGTTTATTCTCAAGACAAGGAGGTTCAGGGGAGACTTTATCACTCTTTACAGCTATCTGAAAGGTGGTGCAGCTAGGTAGGGGTTGGCTTCTCCCATAGCCTCAAGCTGTGAAAGGGGAGGTTCAGGTTGGACATCAGGAAGAACTTCCTCATTGAAAGGAAGGGTTGTTGAGTGTTGGAACAGGATTCCGAGGGTGGTAGTGGATTCACCATCCCTGGAGATGTTTAAGAAATGGCAGGATGTGGCACTTAGTGCTATGGTCTAGTTGACAAAATGATTATCTGTCAAAGGCTGGACTTCAGGATCTTAGAGGTCTTTTCCAAACAAAATGATTTTGTGTGATTCACCTTTCAGTTATGTAGACTGATTCCATTTCAAAACCAGGTATTCTTTAAGGTCCTGATTGTCTTCTTAAGGAGCTACCTTAAGCGCCTTAAATCCCCTTCTTCTTTCACTTTTACACTATAGCCATGCTGAAAGCAAAGCACAGCCAGATCTTACACTCCAGAAAGTGCCTCAAGCTACCTTGTTTACATACAGAAATATCAGGTATAACATCTGAAACACCTTCTCCTCCCACAAAGTAAGATATCGAGGTCAAAGCTTTGGAATTCCTGTGGTGCTGTGTGCATGTGGCAGGTACTGGCACAAAAAGGAACATCTCCCAGTTCTCCACTGTGAAAGGAGGGCAGCCAAGTGGCAGCTGCCTTTCTGTTTCTTGCATGCAGGGTATTCAACTGTTTACCTGTAATGCAGCAACTAGGTACAAGTTTTGCAGAAATGCTCAGAATAGCTTATTAAGGCTTGTCACATCATCAAAACTGGCAAATTTATTTTTTTAAATAATAAGGATTTATGAATTTGTAAAAAAAAAATCACATACAAAATATGTCCCTAATCCTTGAATGCCTTAGATGCAAGCTTGTTTTCTGCTTCTCTACATAGACTGCAAAACTGACACCTTTATTTTCTCTGTACTTGCTAATGCTGAGAACATTGCTGCTGTGGTCCAGATTTCAGGCTACAGGAGTTTACAGAGAGACTCCTTAGGTGATCCTGTACTGAAAAGAAAAGGAAACTGTCTTACCCTGTCTCTTTCTTGGAATAGGTTTTGTATGCATACACAGTCTGAAAGAAAACAAATTCTACATGAGCAAGTTTATGGAAGAAGGTCATGACATTTCCATCGAAAGGATGTGATCTTGGTCCTGTTGAGATTACTAGTTAAATTCCCATCAGTTTCAGTCACTGTTAAAGTGGAATGTGAACAAAATCCAGAATGGCTCCCTAAGCTACCTAATAAATTTTACACAGTTGTTGTTGTCTTTAGGTATTTGGGTTTTAGACAAATGATAGAGATATGGAAAGTGGAAAAACTAGAAGAGAAACAGAGAAATCTGTTTTGTCTGGACTGAAGGAATGCTGTTACAACATGTCCTTTAAATAATAAATTGACACTTTGAGCTGAAATGAAAATGTTTTCATTTCTCAATTGTTCATTTGAAACATGTTTCATTTTCTCAATTTCACTTTGAAAGAAGCACTTTTTTTGCTTCTTTCTTCCTATGAAATTGGAAATTTTCATTGGAATTAAAATGTTCTTGTGCAAAAACTCTGTGCTTCCATATTCCATGTTAAGCAAGCAAACTTTTTCACAGGATTGACAAGTTTTGTTTCTTCACCATTTCAAATTTCCAATCATATGTCAGGAACATCATCAAAAAACAGAGACAGCTGTTCCTGCTCTGTTGAGTATAAAGAGCAAATATAAAGACAATGTTGCAATACCCAAGTAGGTAATGAGGGTTTTGTGGTGAAGATGAGAATAATCTCCTCAGGCTTTTGGAACTTCTCTGGTAGCCTCCAGAAGGCAATGAAGATGCCAGGGTATAAGGACCAGAGTTATGATCCTTGCATCTGTCTGGATTTATTTTTTTGGGAAAACACAGATATGAGATAAAGGCCAGTGAGAAAGACAATTCTGCCCCTTTGGGACAATCACAACACAAGCAGAGCAATCCAGGGGTCCAGGCCTGAAAGTACCAAGGAAAGATCTATGAATCATGTCCAAGAGCAGACCCTTCTGAAGCAGCAGCAGAAGGTGAAGTGGCATGGTCATAGATGACCTCAGATGCCTCTGCATCGGCATTTGAATTGCCCCTGGGGTGTTTTGGCTTCCCCACTTCCTGCCTCCTGACGTAGCTCCGTAGCTCCGGTGACCACTCAGCCCTTGGAAACAGCTCTGGAGCGTGAAGCCCAAACTGTTTTTCCAGCGATTCATCCTCTGCTGGAGAAAAACAGCTTCCCAGTCACAGTGGGCTGCAGTGGCATTGAACTGCCAACCATGTTCAAGTGCAGGTTGTTACCTGCTCTTGGCAGAAAAGTCATTAGTACAAAGCCAAGCAAGCAACAGCTCTTTTTACTCATGCTTTATTCTTTCACCTCTTGATACTGGCTGCTAATTGAGTTTTTAGCAGGGCTGTGGTCACTTCAAACCTAAAATCAGATTTGCCACTGGCTCTATGATTAACCCTATGGTGCCCAAAGGAAGCCTAAGTGCTAAAAGGAGAAGCCACTTCCAAGAGGGTATAGCCCTAACAAGAGAGTAAACAAGACAAAAACTCATTATTTTTTGGGTCGACTATAAATGTAGACACTATTTTTAGGTATTTTCTGCAACTTAGTTGTCTCCGTCTGGATGTCCTCAGCTCATGTGCCTCTCACATAACTAGGCTCACCACGGAAATCTGAAAAGGGCCCCCAACATTTGGAGGCTCTTATATGATTACTGCAAGTACAGAAAGATTCACAGGGCTATGTAGCTTGACCATTAAATTGTATTAAATGCAGACTACAAAGGGTGAAAGCCATAAGGGGAAATGAGACTATACATCAGCTTCTGCAGTATTGGACTGTGCAGTAGCAATCCAGACAAATTAGGCAATCACATGGGAAAACTCAACATCATTTTGTTAACAGCTTGTTTTCAATGCAGTTCCTAGAGTGCAGTAGGACCCAGACAAAGAGATGCTCTTCAGTTGTTAACCACTCATTGGGTTCCACACTGTAAGGACTTCTCTAGTTATTTTGATTTGCTCTAACTCAGCCTCAGGGAGAAAAAAATGACAGCATAATCAACTTCAGGAAGTTGGTTATGTGGATGAAAACATGAGGCATGAGGCATGAAGTAGTATGAAGACACAATAAATCTATTTTAAACTGATAATTAAAAATACTTATGGTTTGAATCTCTTCATCAATATGCTTTTGCTATTATTTTCCAGTGCTGTGTGCCATAAGTAACCTCTGAAACTATCAAATTGTAAGCTGGGTTTGTTTTGGTAACATGATTACTTCCTGTGTCTGTGACTACCTCCTTCTGATCGATGGTGGGAACTCTTGAGGAAGTGTGGGGTCAAACACATGGAATGACTTCAGTTGACTAATTAAGCAAGTTTAGGATGACGTTCCAGCCTGAGGTGTTCCTCAGACATGGTACTTAAATGTATGTGTATCTTACAAGCACAAAATGACCAGATCAGGAAGCTATGTCATACCTCCACTTTGCATAATTTGCTCTTAGAGTTTCAGTGGTTTATGATGCTGCCACAGATGAAGGAATTAGAATGCAAACTTCCTTTAATTATGCAAAACAAAACCAGTATGGCACTGCTTCCAGAAGTATTTAACATCTGGCAATCGTGGGCAATTCAAAAGGTCAAGGGGTTCAGGCTAGCTGTGTTTATACTAAAATAGGTATTTGGGCCTTCCACATATTTTACCTTTCCATTAATCTCCCCATCCTACAGGTCCCTCCTTCCTGGGTCCTCTTAGCAGTTATATGCCACTCAAATCATCCATAAAACACTAAAACACTTTTCATGAAGCTCCTGCAACAGGAAAAATGGATCCCAGAGTACATGATGTGATACCAAATTCAGTGACAATTGTCAAAAACTTCCCTTTACTCATCCGCTTTTGATTACATTTGCTGTGTTCTGATACTTTAAATCAGAGCCTGTCTGCTGACTGGCATGTATCTGCTAGGGACATTTGGTTTAGGTGACTGTGCCTTATCTGGTTTTCCCCTATATCAGATGGTGGGGAAAATCCCACCCACAGCAAATATTTAGAAGATATCATTATCTGCTTATCTTTTTATTTGCATTGAGCATCCTTTGTTTGGGACTTGGAGGAGCTGCATGGTTCAGGAACAGGAAGAGTCGGGACAGACAGACTGGGACCATACAAGGTACTGAGGAAACTCTAAAGAAGAACAATGTGTCCAGTGTTGTGTCCTGGTTTGGCTTCAGGGTAGTAAGTGCTGAATTATTCTCCAACCCTTGGACAGGAACTGCATGTTTGTCAGCCAAGAGAGTTTTGAATATCTGGGCAATACCTGTGCACTGATTTGCTTTCTAGATATGCTGGTTTCCAGCCATTCAATCCAGCTCGGCTAGAACTGCAGACCCTATTACTGTGATTACAGTCACAGAAGGACTTTTTGGTGTTATGGGACCAATGCTTTGCTTTCAATTAGAACATTTCTAATTCTCCTAAATGCTTATTGGTATTTTGAAAGGAATATATATTTTTGCAAATGTTTAGAGTATGGTTTACATTTCAACTAAACCGACTATGTGTTGGACCACTGGAATAAAATAATTTTCAGATGATCCTGAAGTGTATTACACAGTATAGGTCTATCATCCCCAGAGCTGCATGGGGATACACACACACACACACACACACATACACACACATACTCATGCACTCTGAACACTTACTATTAAAACTGAAGAAATTTTATTTTAACAAGTAAAAAAGTGCATTGCAAGAAACTTTCTGAATTTCTGAAGAAAGTTTTAAAAATAGTAGTGTTGGTTTCTTCACTAGTAGCCAGGTAATTACATGAGAGCTACTTTCAAGGGGGGAGAGCACACACCCTACAGGGTCAAGCTGGTAATGGCCTGCAATTATTAGTTAATGAAGCAATCCATCAGGATGGGGCACTTGGTGCTTGAGTGATGTTTATTATGGCAACAGTCATTGAAGTCAGTGTGAATAACTGTGACAATGGCCCTGTGGAATTCCAGCCTAATTTCCATATCAAATCATTTTCTGTGACAGGTGAAAGGGTAAGGTTTCTGCTTGCCGGGTACACAAAGTCACAATGAGCAATTGAGGTTATGTTGATGCTTTCTCTTTAATATGTCACCTATGATCAAGATATTGAAAGTCAGATTCTGCTTTCAGATAAAAGCATGCAAATTTGTCGTCTTAAAACTTTGTCTTTGTTCCTGGGAATGCAGCAGTCACTGTGCTCAGATTGTATCTTCAGTAACAGCTTGGGCAATATTCACAGCAGCTTGCACAAGAATAAAGAGACTAGTTAAGAGCTCTCTCAGTCAGTTATGCATAGGATGAAGTGAGGGATATCTACATCTGTAGCCCACCTGGCTATGCTAATGTAGCTCTTTTGCATAGCTTTTCATTATTCCTATTAGTAGCATCACAATCAGCAGTAAATACCATTTTGGCTATTTTATTAAGAGAAAAAAAAAAGTGTCTTTTTTTCCTTTTCTCAGTCATTTTACTGTCTGGACCTACCTCTGAGCAATGTATTCAGAAGGTAAAGATTCTGGGAAAGTTGGTAACTCAAAGAAGGATGGTGAAATCATAGACTTAGGAAATAGGCACAGAGTCTCCATAGAAAGCAGAAAATAACATCTTTGAATGGAGAATCTATATAAATGATTAACACAAGGCTGGTCTAAGATTTATCATTAAATATCACCTCCTGCTAGTGCAAGATACTCCATCTCATATAAATGCACCTGAGAGTTCTGAAGAGGGAAACTGTCTAATGACAGTCTGATGGACCACAAGGCTAAACTTTCTGCTTTGGGGATTTGAAATGTGCTTGAGCATAATAAATCCACATTGGGTAAGACCTGTCTACAGTTTGTCTTTTGAGAATCATTCAGAGGTTTTCCCTGGAGCACCAAGCCACATAAGAGTTGGACAACTCTTACAAGAACATTGAGTTTAGAAGAAGCTCATGTCTAGGATGAGAGCCATCAGACAAGTTTCAGATTTACAAACCTAACATGTTGCTACTTACAAGGCTACACCTACTTTGTAGGTGCCTGTTCTCAATAACCACCTCCCTAACCTGACGCTTCCCTCAGAATGGATCTTCAGGCTCTGTGTGTGCTCCGAGGCCTCATCTAGGACGTGGCTTGTGAATTTTGTCCAAAGCCTCCCTCTCCCTGACTCCAAAACTAATAATGATATCCATTTCATCCACATGCTTTCTTCCTAAGAAAATGCAAGGCCTTGGACTCTACAATTGAAATTCCCTTTCCATCATTTCCAGAAGGTGGCCTAGGTGCAAGATTTCACATACGCTGGGGGATTACACCTCCCCACCTTCCCTCTGAATCTATGCCATGAAAGACACAGGAGCACAGTATCTCAGGGCCTGGGCTCCAGCTCATGTCTCTGCCTACTTGTTGTAACCACTTGGCACACAAGGTAGACCTGGATGACAAACCCTCCTCCCCCTGCTCCTCTGTGTTGAGGTCCTCATAGCTGAGGAAAAATACTAATTCCAGGAAGCAAAGCACCTCTACTTCTGTGAATCACTGAGAGTAAACTCTGCAGACTGTGTCTATGCCTGTGGTCTCCTTTCTTTGCTTCCTTTTGTTATTGTGAGTTTTGGGCTGATCCTGTACCCACTAATGCAATGGGAATCTTGCCATAACCTTGGATGGACATAAGATCAGGCACCATCTGACTGGAAAAAGTGACACAAAGCTTCTAATAACACAGATATTATGGATAGCTTGGCTTTATGCGGTGCTTTTAATCAGACAATATCATGTAGTTTTAACCTCTGTGTGCATGATTTTCTTTTATGAACCATCGGAAAGCAACCACATGTGGGGAGAAATGTGACTGTGATGAAAGAGGTCACAGCAGAGTTTTGTTATGATAGCGCATCTCTCCAGTTCATGAAACTCCAGGCAACAGATGATGCACTAAAAACACAGCAGTGATATGCAGTGCAAAGACATGTGAAAAGTGTGATCTACATTGTTTTTGAAATCTGAATTCATTGCTCAGGTTAGTGTTTTGAATAGAAAATTTATTAACAGATCTTTTGGGTGTTTTTCCTTCTTGTCTCTCTTTCATGAACTTTGATTTCTGAGTAAGTTCAGTTTCAGCTGTCCTTTTAATTGGACTCACATTTTTCATTTCATCCCCTTTTGCCTTTGCAAAGGACTAGTAAGTGAAATGGATGATCAGTCTGTGTGCATAATGTCACATTTTTCAATAGGATACCATTGAAAAATTCTTTATATTGTACAGTTGGAGGATGAAGAAAGCCTTACAAATTTCAAGTTTTGAAACACATTCTGAATCATTTGCAGATGGGCTCAAAATGCAAAAGGAGTATATGTTTTTAAAGAGACTGTGCCTGTCCCTTGGAACTTAAAGAACAAAAACCCTACTTTTTCCTCTCTCTTTCAGGCAGCTCTGTTCCAGCACAGTGACACTACTGGATTACGTGCACCTGTCAACACTTGCTTGCTTGTTTGCTCCGTTCCTTTAACAATTTTAAGTGTTTTCCCCAGAGTTGATGTGTTGTGATGAAAAGATGCTGATTCGAACTTGCCCTGATACAAACTGAGGAGAAAATGAATAGCTGTTTCCAAAGAGCTGAAGCGGGACAGATAAAAGGATTGAGTGAGTGTTAACTGTCCAGGTCATCCACGTGTTTGAACAGCTGAGCTGAAACTGTAACGATAGGGTTGTAACCGCAGGGTACCTATAAAGGGCACTCAGAGGCTGGAAAGAATGTCTAGGAGGGATTTTCACTTCTAGAATGAAAGCACTGGGATTTAATTTCAGAGAAAATGTTACAGAAGCCTACCCTTCTCCAAACACACGTAATCGAAGTGATATGCTGAAGTACTGGATAAAAACAAAAGACATTGACAAAGGCAAAGCACTGAGAGATAGGAGGGGTTTGTCAGCAGATTGCTTTGCTGCAGGCCACTTGCCATATGCCTCCCAATACTGCCTCTACTGGATTGAAATTTACTTCCATAGGATAATGAATTAATGTTATTAATGATGTTATTATGGATCTGACATTAAGGATGAAAACCATGCAGCTAAGATGTAAGTCAGCTGCAGAGAAGGGGCCTGAAAAATGTCTGTCCTTAGGCAGTAACAAAACACAGTAGGAATGGCATTTTCCATCAGATCTGAGCTGCAAGCTTTGTGAAAGGTGAGGCAGGACACTAAGTCCATTGCACTCCATCTTTTTTATAATATGGACTTTTGTCCTTAAATGTTCTTCATTAGATTTCACACTCAGACTTCTGGTTTGTATAAACTGTCTTTCAGGAGTAGATGTGATCTTCTTATCCCACTTTTCAGCTCCCAAATGAACATGACCTAGACTTATTTAATTCTACTGTGCATCTACTAAATGTGTCAAAGTTTCCTTCACCGCAGTGACTGTGTAATATGTACGAGCACAGTAAGCTTCTGCTCCTCACAAATGTAATTAAAACATGGACATGGAAATATTAGGTTAATGGTTGGACTTGATGATCTTAGAGACCTTCACCAACCTTATTTGTTCTGTGAGTCTAATGATTCCAGAATACTTAAAGCAAAATCCTCTTTTCCTTTCTGCACTACAAACCTGAGGTTACTCTTACATTTCCTAACAATGTCAGTGTTACATTTATTCTCTTTCCAGGACTGTTAGGCTAGACTAAGCCAAGTGTCTGTCCTAGGCTCCCTTAAAAGACTGGATCACTTGGTTATGCTGGAGAAAACAACGGATTAAACTGGACTGAAACTATCACCACTAGTGGCTTTTATTTTAGGGTGAGAAATGAACACATATAGAATGCCAAAAGATCATGTTCCTCCGTTTTCACGTAAAGTTCATGATTTTATACATTAATGCTAATATTTGAAGGAGATTTGCTTATTTATGTACCATTAGCCTATAAATGATTCCTGCTATAAGAATGAAAAAATCACTATACTTCTGGAATTTTTTTTCCCTTTCTTCATTAAGGCAGCTAAATATAAGTTGCCACAGGAACCTAAAGCTTTTCATCATTAACATGAGTTTTATTAGCTTTGTGAAATACTTTTAAGAACTACTCTGAGGGGAAAAACTGGAAAATATAATCATCCACTAAATTTTATTTTACATTTATTCTGTTGGAATATGTACAAGGATTCTTATAGGATGTGACAAACCTGGACTGGACATTTCAAGTTCAGTGTTGCAGATTTGCTGGCATTCACAGCAGTTTCTAAACAATTTCCTTTCCTGTCCAAGACACATTCCATATTTTTTGTCCCTTCCCTTTAAGTCAATATTTTAAAGAGAAATGCTTAGGAAAATGGGACCTTTGGGATTAGGCATTGAGCAAGGGTCACTAGCTGTGAACTCTGCAAAAGAAAGCAATGGATGACATTGCCATGGTCACCTGTTGGGCCTTTTCTGTTGGTACATAGCATTAGATCAGTCAATGTCTACCTGACTACAGCCAGAATTGGGCTTAAAAACATGCAAATGCTACCCTGGGTCACAGAGGTAACATTTTAATCTATTGAAGAATATGGTTATAAGACTGCATTTTTTAACCAGTTTCTCTTTTCCTGTCCTCTTTTCCTTTCCTCTTTTCCTTCATATTTGCCAACAATGATTTCTGGTCTAGTTGAAAATGCTACATCCAGACAGCCTGTCTAGCAGGAAAGTGATGGTTTCAATGATGTTGTCCCAGAAGGTCCCAGGGGTTCTGTAGAGTGAGAATCGTTGGGGTATATTGAGAGTCATGATTTACACCTGAAAAAGAAACTATAGGTTGAAAAGCAACAATTACTTCTTACAGTCTGTTAGACTGTAAATAGCATCCCAAAAAAGGTGTGTGGAAAGTGAAGTCATGTTGTTTACAATCAGACTAGATAGCATAAAATCTGTATTACATAAATTGCTGTGTAGGGAACATTCTTGCCTTGTTACAGGAAGGAAATAAATGGGCAAACCATCTCCAGCTTCTCTGAGTCTATATCTTGACCAGTTTTTGGCTTGTACAATTAGAATAATTGTTTTGTTAACCACTAGAAATTCCTTTTTGCTGAAGGGATTGTTCTTGCCTAGCAGCTGCAGGCAAGACCCACTCCTGGTGTGACAGGAGTGTCATAGTCCAATGAATAGAGCAAGTGTGCTGGCTTGTGCCATATGTAGTTGTCCATGCAATAATTTGTGTTTAGTAAATCAAGCCACTCTGTTAAATATCTTTACCTTAAAAAATCAGCAAGAAAGGAAAACAAAAATCATTAGAAGTTTGGCAAACAAATCTCACAGGCTCTTATGTTAGTCCTACCTTGGAGTCCTGTACAGAGGAAGACACAGTATGGCTCACTGTGGGTAATAAAATCCAAGTTCCTTAACCTCTTCATTTTTGCAGTATTCTGACTGACGTCACAGAGGAAATTTCCTACTGGCTGAAAGATGGAAATAAAAAGAAATTTATATAGAAACATGATTTTTAGCTTGTTCAAATGTATTCACTGATGTTTGCAAGTTTGTAACTGATGAGCTTTAAATGAAAAACTTTAGACAATGAGAAGAAGGAAAAATCTTGGGTTATTTTTTTTTTAAATACAACTGTTTATAATAGAGGCTTTAGCCAGTGATCATGCATAATTTAATAATTGCTGATGTAGAAAGTATCACATTTTTCTGACTGAGGTAAAGTTGTGTAGTCTGAAGTATTCTTGAAGACTAACCTCCCACTGCCTCCTATAAGATTCCTACGGACAGGTGAGATATTAACATGTAAGAAATAGCATTTATTCTACATTCTGTGACTTGTTTCTCTAGAGCATGGGGAAAGACAACACTTTCTTAGCTAAAACTAGCTTAAAAGCATTAGTTGGGATTGAGTTTTGGAGGAGCACACTCAGGTTTTTACATCTTGTGCTGGTGACAGTAACTCCAGTTCCACCAAAGTCTGTATTGTCTAAAGCCTCTGAAAAGTGAAAAGCATCTGGTGATTTGGTCAGCCTCAAGGGAGTGTGAGCAAAGACAAGAAGGCTATGGCAGAGAGGATGCACTCTATACCTTTGACTGCAAAGGGATTAGCTAGAACAGGCAATATAAATTAGGAAAAGGTTTGATGATACAAGAGTGTAAAAACAGAGTATTGTATCTGATTAAAAGTGTGAAAACAAAATTTATAAATGAAGGACAGAACCAAATCTGAATTCTAATTCTGGCTGCTTTCTACAGCTGTAAGGAGTATTTTGGGGAGGAAAAAAAGGTATAAATTCAGTCTTCTGTAAAAAAATGGCAGCAAACATTTGCCCCAACATTCTTTGGAGCCTCAGAGCTGGGATGAGCTACACAGAAGAGAAGCTGTGGGGTTTTCCTGGAAGACTGCCTTTGGAACAACATGGCAAAGAATGGTGGACAATCTCTCCTCAGTGCAGTTCCAAGGCAATGACAACAACTGAAGTCGAAAGCACTAATGACTAGTTGAAAAAACAGATGACCTAAGGCCAAGAGCTCAGCCAGCCAGTAAAAATGTGGAAATGCCCTTTGCCAAGGTCCATAAAGGAATCGGTTTTTTCCTTTTTTAGAGGCAGCATAATATTCACTTTTTTTTCTATAGTTATCAAAGTGTCTAAAAAATGTATGTTAAGTACCTCAGTCAGTCAGAAAGCCATAGTTATAACACTGTTTTTACAATATAAGCTAAGCAATTTTAGTTGTTTTGTTTTGGTTTTTTTTTTTAAGAAAAAAGATTAGAAACTGAGCCTTGATGTCTAATACCAATTTCAAACATCCTCTTGTTTTGAGGGAGCCAGAATGTCACGTAGGTATCCTAATATTTCTTATTTGCTTATGTCCTGCGTCAGCTAAACCATTGATTGTTTGTTGGTGGCTTTAAAATGAATTCAAATAAGTCTCATTCTCTTAAGTGGGTTGGTCCTTCCTTCTTCCTGTGCTGGGTTTGCCCTTGTCATTACAAGCATACAATAAGAAGACTTCTCTGCCACAGATGTTTACAATACAGTCTGTAAATAATGGATTCCATTGTTTACTCAAAAAAATACTTTTTTTTTTTTTGTGCAAAGCTACAAGGTTTGTATAGCTGGCATCAGCCTCCCCACACACAGAGTCTCCTATTTTCCGGGAAGAAGCCTGGGTCATCCTCCCCACTTGTAAAATGTTTCTGCCAGAAGCAATTTAAAAACATTCGACAATGAGAAACGTGCAAAATGAAGCATTTCAAAGAAGAAGGAAACAAGAAAAAGGGGGGTGAAAGATGGAACCTGCAGGAAAACCCTTCAATATTTGTAGTGATACCAGCTGATAAGGTGTTCAAGGTCCACTCTGTAAACAGTGACTCCCATACACAGAATTTGTCTTCAGAAGCAGTAAACATTTATATTAAATTAAAACTCTACATTTTAAAATTCTGTTCTAGAGATTCTGTATTCCAGAATCTGTGTACCAAAGTATCAAAAGAAATAGCTTATGTCAGAAAAAGTTTACAGCTTAGAAGGTGTGAAAAGATGAAGAACACATTTATTCCTTTGAATTTCCTTAATTCTTAATTCTGGGAGAGAAATTTATGCTTGGGAGTAGATAGTCTGCATATGGGGTCTCAGAATTATTTCTTGGGTTATGGTGAGTTTACAGGTTACTTCCATTTAGAACTCTGCCCAAATATTTGCAGTATTTTGGTTTAATTGAAATGATAGTTTGAGATGTACTTGTCAGCAGGGAAAAAATTATTGCCATTCCCACACCTGTTTTATGATAACATTTGTTTCTAGAGGTTATTTTTATACTTCCATGAACTAAAGATTATATAGGCATGATGGTTCCACACATTCTTACACTCTGGTGTCAAAGGTCTTGGCTATGAGAGCAGAATTCACAGCCTTGTAAGCACCACCTATTTTCCAGGTGCTGCAAACAAAGGGTTCAGAGGTGAGGAGATTGGACACACAACACCAGAGCCCATAAGACAGCCAAGAGGCAAAAATCAGAGTGGGATTTGTCTGACACACAGGGGCTGAGATGCTCCCCTCTGGATCACTCTGAAGAGTACGTCAAGGAGAAAGAGAAAACTGTTCTTTCCAAAACTTAAGGTACCTGAGTCACCCATTCCAGCACAGACAGCTGTCTCTTTCTTTTCTTCATAGGCCCTACCTGCTGCTGATCCTGGATGAGATGTTATTGCTCCTATTTGTGCTGAATGCTTGTGATTAAAGCACTTACCTAGAATGCAAAGACCTCTGTGTTCTCAGGTCTCCTCAGGCTGAGGAGAACATTGTGTCACCCACCATATCCTCAGAAGATGGTTCTTGGAAGGAGGTTTGAGAACTGTGAGGTGTCTCCTGGCCATGACTAGGTACTGAAGGCCAAGAGGAAGATCACAAGTCTGGGCAGTGATGGCAAACTGGAAGAACATACCCGTACCTCAGTGAGATCTCTTGAAAGAGAGATTCCCTACCTTTATTTATTGGCTTTTTAATGCAAAATACACAAACACATTCCAAAAGGCTTTAAGTATCAGACAGATACAAAGATGCTCACTTTATTCACTATGCCTAAATCTGTTCTTGGATTTGTTTCTTTTATTACTTTCATATCCTACCTGGAATGAAAACATTAGGTACTTCCTTTCATACTTCGATAAGTTTATCTGAAAGGTCTGTCACAATATTGAACTAGTCTCAGTTTTTCCTGCTTTTAAGTATTTTTGACATCAGTCTTACTTGACACCATAATAGTACCTGCATGGCAAAAAAAAGAGCCAAGCATCTTTTTTTTTTTTAAACAGTTTGTCGAACACAAAGATACAAAGAGTGTGAGGCCCACCATGAGACACCACGCATGGAATCACGAAATCTGATACCCCACAGCAGAAGGAGTGGAAGTTCACATATCTGAATTATTTCCTAAACCCCTTTTATCACTGATTTACACAAAATGTATCTGTCCAGTGGTCTGAGCACTCTCCTAAGGTTTAACTTTACTCTCGTAAGGTTTAACCATGATGCAGAAAGCAGACAGTGCTAAAGCCCCAGAATCACTTCCCAAAATCAACTTCCTTACTCATGCCTAATACATTTCTTCCCCAGAGTCCAATGGGGGACAAATCTACTGGGATTTCCAGAAAGACAGCCAGTCTGGATGCCATCAGAGAGAAACTGTCATAACATTTCTATTTTCTTCTCTTACCACTAGGCCATTTACTTGTAAGTGTTTTTACTTTTAAGAGGTGTGTCCAAGTCCTCTCACTGCAACCATCTTGTCTGTCTCAAGGAGAGGCAAGCACTGTCTGGTGTGACAGAGGCCCACACTGTTAAATACTGTGGAGTAAGTCAAATATTTGAAGCACAAAACAAAATCTAATTAGGGAAGAGTGTAGGTTAAGGCTGAGTGCTTGTCTAATAAGTTTTTCTCCTCATGCAAGGGTCTGAAGTCAAACATATTCTGCATTTATTTTGTGTCCAAACATATATCTTGATAGAGCAGCTCTTTTTTTTTTTTTTTTTTTTTAATGCCAGCATTGACAGCAGTGGGAAAAGAAGAAGCAGTAGAACTGCTGCTTTTCAAGGCAAGGGGATGTGGACAAGTCAGCAGGTCAGCGCTCATACAGATCTTTCAAAGAGCCAGGACATGGATAACTTAGGAGACCTTTCTGGGTAGGGATTTGGCAGCATATTGCAGCAGGAAGCTGTAAAAGTCTGTCACAGAGCTCAACTAAGGAGTCCAGCAGAAGACTGTCAGTCCCTATCATGCACCCAGAAACTACCCCAGAATCTACAAGAAAAGGAAGGATACATGGCTGAAGGGAGGCTAAAACTCTTGCACTAAGGAGCAGGGTAAAACACTCTATTTAGCTAAACCAGGACACTATCTGATTGTTAGAAGCAGCCATTGATTTTGGATAGCAGACAGAAAAATATCTCTTGTCAGAAATATGATGCCACAAAAGTATGTTAAATAACACTACATTTTCAAAACCAGATTCAAATTCTCTGTCCCTATTTTCCCAAATATGCTTGATACACTAAAATACTTTGAATTCCTTACTTAAATATATTTTTGTGTTTCATTGTGAAGTCTATATATCTAAATACATCACTAAACTAAATTTAGCATATTAATATTTCATAATTTTTTTCCAACATTATACTTCAACTTTTCAGCATTACTGAAGGCAAATACTGTTACTTTATCAAATGCTGCAGTGTTATGGATAAAAAAAATATTTTCCTTGAGGCAGCACTAAGAATTTCAATGACAGGGAAACTCTGAGTGTGTTGAGCTTTCATTCCAGTTCAAAATGAAAATAAATGTCAAATTGCTGTGAATTCTTATGGAGTAGAATTCTTATCCTTGACTGGATTGCCATACTAAAATCACAGATGGCCCTTAGCTGAGAATGTTTTGAAGGTCAGCACAGAAATGACAGAGCATAACTGCTACTGATGCCTTTGATTTCAAATCCAGCAATGTAACCAAGCTGCCAACCAACAAGCAATAAACAGCTGCTTCCTGAAAGGGGAGAAAGTATTAGAGGAAAGGGACATGAGGTCATTGCCTTGAAGCATCTTGAGTCAGCAAGTTAGGTGAGAAAGTTTTCTCTGGTCCCAAGACCATCTGCCTCCAGGAATGCTGACTGGGTTCATGCTGAGGCTTGTTCACTGACCAAACACCCGCTGGGGGAGGGACAGGGGGGACTGCAGCTGTACCCCAGCACCCAGGCAGCATGTGGGCTTTGTAGTCACACTTGAACCTGGACTACCCCTGCTGATGTAGGGCACTTTTAGATAAGAGTTGTAACAAACTGGTGTCTGGAAAGCAGTGACTACAGCTTTTAACAGCATGTCCCCAGCTGAACTGCTCATTTCTCAGTCACCTGCCTGCAGGAACAGCCAGCAAATGGCACTGGTGTCTAGCAGGTGCCACTGCTGGCACGTGCACAGCCAGCAGTGACAGTCCCTGCCCTTGTCTGTCTGATCTGCAGAGAAGAGTTTGGAAGCCAAGCCTTGGTGTAACAGCTACTGTAAAAATAATTGGGTCATTAAAATAGCAAGGCAGTGTCTTCCTAGGATCTAAATCAGAGTTTTTAATTGTGATGGGAGTTACAGGGATTAATTGTGTGTGTAATGTGGCCAGACCAAACCAAGATGTATTTCCTGCTGGCTGCCTGGTGAAGAATTGTCTTGGGGTGTTGCTACCGTCAATGGAAAGTAAAACACTGCACTGTCACTGGCCACTTCATGACAGTGAGGACAGGGAGCTGTGTGCTCTCTGCTCCATTGTGAAAGCTCACAGGTGTGAGGAAAGGCTTCTTTTCATCGCTGGTATTCTCAGAAATTATCTATATGCCAGCACACACACCATTTGAATTCTAATCCTAAAAAACCCCATTGCTTTATTTATTATTTTCCATCAAAAAGAATGGCTCTTCTAGGTACATATTGATTTTTTTTCCCCTCTATTTTCCTAAACATGAACAAATTTTTATTTTGAAGAAGGACTTTTTATTTCAGACCTACTGCCTTGTTTGCTTCATAGGCGAATTAAAATACCTTCCAAATAGGAGAGAACACAGTTGCCACACGTCAATCAAAATATCCTATCCATTTCTCCTTCTCCTTCAGCTTGTGTCTGTGTTGCAGGTTTAATCAAGTCCTCTTACTTCTGTCACTCACAAGTAGCAGTTACATGGAGCCTCATATCTGACACAGGACTACAGAGCATGAGGAAAAGCTTTTATTAAGTTTTGAGGCTGGGGTTTTTTTATCTTTTCATAGAGTTTGGGCTACTGGTGACTCATTTCTTCTTGTTTACTTAGTGATGAACCCCAAGATATTAAGAACTTCTGGCCTGGATTATTATCCTGACCTTAATGACAAATTTCAGTACCCTTTCTTCCTGTGACACAGAAACAACCTCTTTCTCAAGAAATCCTGGCTGCTGTGGTAACAGAAGTTTCTTAGGAAAGCCCAAAACAGTTGTGATCTCCTCTTGCTGTGGTTAAGAAAGCCACTCTTGAGTCACTGAGGAGTTTTTTTCATTCCACAATGTATATTCAAGAGAGGAATCCTTTCCAACCCTGCATCCACAGCATTTCTCGTCTTCTGTGTGAGGTGCAATCAGTAAATAAAATCACAAAAAATCCCATCCTGCTTTGAATTTGGGAGACTGAAGTTACAGAAAAGACCACGCTGTGTTCCCAAGGCTCATGAGAAGGGGACAAAGCTGCAGCAATCTGGGATTCTCACTACATCTTGAAATAAGTAGAAAGTTCCAAAGGGAGGAGGAGGGGATGAGAGATGACAAAAGACACACTTCAGATGGTGGTCTTTGGCCCTTTTTTCTTCTCTAAGTTGCAGTAATGGCCTGTGCAGACACCTCACTGCTGGCCTCTGTTGCTCTGAGAGTTGTCACAGTAGGGTGGTACTCAGATTGTCTCAAGGACCTCTTTGCTCAGTGGCTCCCCAATGACTTTATCAAAGCATGAATATGTCCCTCAAAGTCCATGGTAACCCTGCCACGGAGGAGCTAAGAGACAGAAGTGTCCGTACCATCAGGTATGTGCCACTGCAAGCCACCTTGTGGACTCCCTGCCATATGTTTTTCAGATGCCAGAACACCTGATGTTGTGCTGCAGACAACTTCGAAGCAGGTTCAGAAGGTTGCATTGAAACAAGAAGTGAACCTCTCCCAGAATGCTCTCTTATCCCTAACCCAAGGATTTTGCCACTCAGATGAGGTGACACAGACTTGGGTGACACCATTTCCCCACCATTCAGGTTGTCTGGTGCATGTCTGGCTGGCTGGTGGGTGTCTGGCAGGTGGGGGTGCAGGCACAGGGCGCAGCGGGCATGTGTATCCCTGTGCTGCCAAGAGCCTTGGAGCAAGGCTCAAAGTGGCTGCCATCCCCAGTAATGCTCCCTGACGACACTGGCCATCTGCATGGGCTCAGAAAAACCACCAATTACAATGCACCACTGCGCTTCAAACACTGCCAAGGTGGTGAGCCAGGGCGTGGGGAAAGTTCACTGGACAGTGGCCAGCATTTGGGAATTTTCACTTGACTTGTAGGAATGCAAAGTAACACTTGCAAAAACCAGTCAGGGTGTCAGGTGAAGCCTTTTCTATCCCTTTTATATTTATAACTGTAATATGAACTGTCATGGAGTTCATTTATGAACTTAGCCTTTTAGCAGGCTGCTTACAGTTTAGGTCTGCCATAGAAGTTTATGTTTTTGTAAGACCTTACTCTGAAATCTATATTCTTTCCCTCAATGTAAGGCAAACAGCACCATAAACCAGGCAATTTCTGTGCAGAGTGTTGTACATTGAACCACTGCAGTAAAGCAATTTGGTCTGGTTTTTCTGCTGTTACTTTAATAGGAAACATTTTGTTTCTTGTTTTGAGGGGCAGGAAGAGAAAAGAAGGAAGGGGTAAAAGGAATTGCCTCTGTAATTCGCCTTCCCTGACAAGGCTGGAAGTGCCTGGTTACTCCTTAGGAAAAAAAAAATCTACAGGGGAGAGGTAAAGACTTTATCCTTTTGGCTGGCTAATATGTCCAATTGCAACTTTCAGTAAGCAGAAAAGGAAAAATAAGTTCAGCTGCAGGCTGGACAGTAAGCCAGAGGGGTCTGATTTATGTAGCTTGATTGAAGCATGTATTTGAAGACCTAGGAAAGAGCCTGAAGCTGGCAGCCCCTCTTCAAGTGATTAGTACCCAACCCTGCCTTCACCATGGAACTGCAGCACTGCAGGGAGGGACCAAGGGGCAGATATTCCACTTCGAATATCTGCCTTGGTAATGGAGTTATATAAATACAGGATCATGCACAAAGAAAATAGAGAGACATTAAGTTATTATTGGATGGAGGGGAAAAAAAAATCAGTGAGGTATGAAGCATTCAGCAGAAGTCAAATGGACTTCATCGGCCCTTCGGCTGCATTCCTACTGGTGGTCGAGTTCCTTTTTCCTGGAGCACTGGCACAGCATTAACTGACTCTGCATGTCCTGTTCAATCCATGTTTTCAGCTCTGACAACTGGCAGCCTGGAATCCTTAGGGCTTCTAAAAACCACTTATAGCTCTACTTACTCTCTAATGAGTGTTCACCTTCCATGTTACTCACTCACAGCTATATTTCACTGCTTTTATTCCTGCTCTATCTGACTTGTTCTGGAGAGGTTTCTCTGTTAACAAGCAACAGTGTGTCAGCAGTGAGTCAGTATTGTATTGTAAAGTATTATATTAATTATATTATATAATTTTGTGGAAGACAGTGATGATTTCATGTAGAAGGATACAGCGTATTCATCACATTACATAATTATACCCAATTTTAAAGCCTTTGACAGCAATAAAATCAAAAATCAACTGAAATATTATATATATAATATACAATATACAGAACACTTTACATTAAACATACAACTAGGGTTATAAAAAGTAAGAACAAAAGGCACCTGATTTTCTTATTTGTTTGCTTCACCCTTTGCAAAGAATCTATCCGTGCCATCTGCTCACAAATATTGGAAAGGTTGCTTTCCACTGTGTCTGGTTTTCCTAAGGAGGTAAAGAGGAGTACGGACCTACTACTAGCTCCTGCTGAGCTAGTTATCAGAAGTGAAGGATAGCAAGCAAAACTATCAGTTGAATTTGGCTTGGATGTGCAAACTGTGAAGCAGACACTTATAGCATGGGAGATACAGAAACATCCAAGTTCATATCCCCTCTGCGTAGTCAACAGCCAGAAGTGCCAAGTCTTTTACTATGCAGAAAACAGGCTTAAAAGCCATGTCAGCCAAGTGCTGGCACAGAGTATCCTCCAGCTAATGAATCCTGGGCTGCACAATGTGTGGAACTTACTGGTTTGGGTCTTTTCACTACACTAAATTTCCTGGGATGAACACACCCTGAGTAACAATTATTGGCTCAAGGACACATTTAAGATTACAATATTTGTCTAGACAACATCATTGGCTAATATCTCAATCCATTTTTAATTGGAAAATAGTCTGTGCTTTTACAAAATAGTATTATTCCATTTTCTCTAGGGTGGTTTGTTTGTTTATTTGTTTGTTTGGGTTTGGGTTTTTTTTTTTAATTAGCAATACAGAAAAATCCCTGGACATATGTATCTTCTCATTTCAGCATATTCAGTATTTTTCATTTTTGTGGAGTAAATCTTTACATCTGCTACTCCATGCTCATACCACTACAGCTGGGAGCAGAACTTTGCTCTAATTTAGGCTGGATCTCTAAGGCATTCATGTGTCGTAACCAGTTCTGCTGACTTCAGAGTCAGCTTTACAATTCATTATTCCTAAAGGCTTCCTCAGAAGTTCAATGAGTACTGAGAAATCTCAACTTCCATTTAAGTAAAAGCTAAGAGATTTTAGACACACCACTGTAAAGCCCAAAGCATAAGAACCCTCAATTAATTAAAAAAGAAAAAGTAAGAAAAATTCAGCATGGCTATTCTTTAAAATGATGTGGTTGTAAATCACATAACTTTGTGCATGATGGTGGTGTGGTTTCAGTTTTTGGTTTGGGACCAATGCATTCTGCATTCCTCTTTGTCTAGCATTAATCAAATATTCAGACATGGTAATAAGCCGCAAAAGAGTCATGGCAGAATTTAAAAACACAGGATAGTGTCCCCTCTCCTCAACGGTGTTCATCTGTCCCAGCTCACCCAAAACACTGATGGTATTAAGAGGAAACTTATAAAATGAACTCTGAAGGGGAAAGAAGATGAAAGGCAAGCTCCATGTATGTAGAGCTTAGGTTTGTAACAAATGGCTTCCCAAAACAGCAGAATGAATGGGTAGCCTCAGGTCAGGGTTTATCTCAGAAAACTGTCATCTCCATTCTCAGTCTCAGACAAGATATGCCAGACTAAATAAGAGCAGCAGAAGATTCAGTTGTCTGCTGATCTTCAAAGGGGTGCTCCCTGGTGCAGTTTGTGATATATTGATTCACAGCTGTAGTGAGATCTTGCCATGCACTCACACTGCTCCAGGGCTCCAAAAGAGCAGCAGTTTTGAGCATGCTCCACCAACAGCATGTTTGATGACCAAGTTTTCTGCCTGAAAACATGAGTGTACAGTGACTTCAGGGATCTACCTTGGATTTTTGTTTACTTACATGCAGCGTAATCTTTGGATAAGGGTAGGTTTGCATAATAATGGTGCTCGTTTGTATTCCATTTTTGTGGCTACATTTTGCCTATAATGAGCCAAAACCAAACTCTGGAAAAAATGCAGATGTAAATTTGCCCATTCAACTTTTTCCTCCTCTCTAGCTCAGTTTTCCTAATGCCTGGAGAATTGTTTGTTTTAGAAAGAGAAAACCATATATAAATTTACTGTTCCCAGAAATCTCTTTAAAATTCCAAATGGCACAAGTCCATACAATGGGAAATGCTCCACTAGGAGCAATTAGAAGTTGCATGCAATTAGGTAGTGGGAATTTGACTGTCATTGGGGCAGTAATATGGTAGGATAAGTCTACTCGTGCCAGTTGATTTCCTGCAGAGGAAAACTGGAGCTGTTTAGTGATCAGTCAGATGGAGAGGTTTGGTTCCTACCCAAGTATGAAATTCTTAGGAGTTACTGTGCGAGTTGCCCCTGTATTTGTGAGGGAAGATATTTTCCAAGAACTGTTCAATATTATACTCCTGCACCAAACAAAAGGCTATTTCTTTCATAGGCACAGCCTCTGAAATACCGAGTATCTAGAAAAGCAGCAAGGACTGGATAAACCAATGCCATTTCCTTCTTTGAAATATTTTTCTTAGTCATGTAAATCCTCTTCACACACAAAATAAATGTCAATATTTTACTAGAAAAGTAAGACGAGGAACACTGTAATTTTATGTGGGTCATTCCTATAAATAGGAAAACACAGGAAATTGCTGCAGTTGCAGAATGTTCTATCAGATTTCTCAGGTCTGTTCACTCAAGGATTTTCAGCATGCTCCCCTTTCTTTCCTAACTGCCATTTACCATTCTCATTATACACAATACAGTTCTGAGCATTCATTTCTTCTCTCATTTCTCTCTTTTCTCTGTCCTTCTCCTTTCCCCTTTGGGATCATGCTTCTGTGGCTGATTGTGTTTTAACCTTTCCAATTCAATCTCTCCCTCTCTTGCACCAAGCGAAATGCAAATTCCATACCCCTGTCATGCAGCTTTTGCCTGGCCTGTCCCTTCTTCACCTTGCTACCACAGCTGGCTTCTCTCCAGCCTCATACTCCTCATAACATCTGCTGTCCTTAATGCCTTCATCATCTCATCTCTGTTACTCTCCTGTGTTGTTCCTTGAGACCCAGCTTCTATTCTACAGTGATCTGGCACTGTTGAACTCAGCATGGTCTGATGCCTTCAGCTTCTGGCTATGCTACACACCTAGGCCTACCTGATAATCTTTCTGCTGCTCTTTTCTTCTCCCATACTCTCCAGGCTGTAATAATCAGCCTCTCCTCTTCTATTTCATCTCTCCCCAGTTTTCCCCTTATCTGACTCCTAACCTTCCTTTTCCAATGTCTGTCATCACTGAATAACCAGGTCCTTCCTCTGTGGTTTACCTTGGAGTAGAAATGAGAACTTTCATTTTTTATTTCATGCTAACCCTTTGCATTAGATATTTAGCACTAGGAAGCTCTCTACAACCAATCACAAAAATCTGTTCTTCAGATTCCCATGTACATGTACATTACTTTTCTCAGAAAACTTGGCAAAAACTAAGCTACTGATGTGCTGAGGCAATTGTCCAAGATATGCTGGCCAGTACTGGGTTACTGGACCTATTATTTTGGATGCAGCCATTTTTTGCCTCTCAGTTTTCATCTGCTTTGTAAACCCACACAGACACTTTTTTCCCCTCAGTTATATTGCTAGACATTAAGGAGACTTGATATTTTTCTCAGGTTTTCAAATTGCATAGCAATGCAAATGACGAAGAATCTAGTTTCAAAACATGATAGCAACAAGTGGAAAATAAAATTAAAAGGAAAAACAAACAAACAAAACCTCAAAACAGACAAAACCCCAAAACAAACAAAACAACCCCACCCCAATCTTACATTGCAAATATTCAGTAACATTGTTCCTTTCTATTTGGGAAAATATATCTGAGAGGATGAGTCTATAGTCTTCTGGTTATGGGAAAAATCACTTTTGAAGGATGATACTGAGTTATGTTTCAGCAACTTAACAGAAATTTAACTGTTTCTGCACTAGTTGTATGACTGACCCGAGAACCAGAATTGAGGTGAAATTTATCAGGTCCTTTGTTCCGCTCTCTAGGCCATTTCCAGCAATCCAGTAGAATTCCTGCAGCACAGGAATTCTGCTATTTCTTGACATTACGGCCTTCTATAGTCAGAGAGTGCAGAGAAGATAAGCCAGGTGGTTTTAAGTGGAAGAGCCTGGGTACTGGGAGTTATTTTGTTGTCATAGTATGCAGTAGTTTTCGGTTCCATTTAACATGAGATGGGCAACCTGCCGTGCTGATACAGCCACAGCAGCACTGTGAGAATGAAAAAGTGCTTTTCTCTGATGTAATATAGCCTCAGAATCTTTCATTTTCTGTTGCCAGAAGAGCTCTAATGAACATATGAATGCAACTTCAGCTGCCCCAGATTTAGAGAGATAATAGTTTTAGTGTTAGTGAGCCTCAGGCAGACTTCCATAACATTTGACAACCAGCAGGAGACAAAGAGGAACAGAAACTTGATTTCTTCTGAGACGTTTACATCTTTTCTCTATGCTCTGGACTGGAAAAGCATCTAATATTAAGAAACACCCTTTATACTTCTGGTAGCCCAAACTGTCACCATTTCTCTTCATTTAGTTTTACTGTTTATGTTTTTAACTAAGAACAGATGGAGAAGTGGAATTGAAATTACTTTGGTGTCCCCTATACGTTTTAAGAGAGGCAAGAGGGATATGAGTTTCTTCACTATTTAAAAGTGTAAAGTCCTGTTCTGTCTATGTTCTGTCCTTTGCCTCAGGGTTGGAGCTACCTTTGTTTCACAAATTTTGCAAAAAACCATAACTTTTTCCAGGCTGAAAATCAAATATTTAACTCTTTCTTTGAAGATTGCATGCAACAGCATAATGCAACAGGAATATCTATAAATTAAAATTCCTGAGAGGCAGGCAATGCAGAAAGATCAAGATCCAGCACATACCAGAGAATCACAGAACAATTTGGGTTGGGAGGTACCTTAAAGACCATCTAGTTCCAACCCTCCTCCCATGGGCAGGACACCAATTACTCAAAGCCCCATCCAACCTGGCCTTGAACACTTCCAGAGACAGAGCATCCATAACTTCTCCAGGCAACCTGTTCCACCTGTTTACCACTCTGTGGGTAAAGAATTTTTTCCTAATATCAAATCTAAATGTACTCTTGTTCATTCCTCCAGTCCTGTCACACGTGCCCTTGTAAAAAGTCCCTCTCTAGCTCTCTTGTAGCACCTGCTCACCCATCAAAAATGAGGCAGCTAGCCCCAGTTAAGCTGTGATGGACTTCTGTTGAGAGGTTCTTCCACTTATAGGATGTGATAAGAGGATCCTTGTCTCATCTTGGGTTGTGGTAAGAGGTTACTTTATTTTCTGTGCCTATACACTACAAACCAGTCCTAACACTGAGTCTGAAGAAATAGCAACATGAACTGTTAGAACAGAAAAAAAAAGTCCCTTTAGTGCTCCTCTGGCCCATTTTGCAGTAGCAGTAAGCTCCATCAAATGTTGTGGAGATACGGATGTAGGAGGATACTAGTAAGTAGCAATTAATTTTGACAGCTGAGCCTCAGCAAAAGAGCAGCTCCCAGCCCACAACATTTCAAATTTTCTGAACAGCTTTGTAGGGATCTTGTTCAAGAAGGCTGGGAGCTAATGCAAATTACAGAGTCTGACCTTCCCCAGCCTTTTTTTTTTTTTTCCCCTGGTAGATATCTACTCCCAGACAGCTAGTAGGATTTTTTTTTTTTCTTTTGAGAAAAGAATGCCTCAGCATAATGCACAAGGAAATCTCTGTGTTGGCCTCTCCTGTACCTTTTCTGTGAGTAAACAAAGGACTAATCTTCTGGACCACCAACCAGTGATTTCTGGAAACTGCATGTACCTCATATATCAGGCAAATTGAAGCTCCACAGCTCAGCTGCATTTAGATTCAGGACTGAATCACCACACAACACAACATCTCTCAGTCCAACTGTTTGCATGTTATAAAGATTCAAATTCATTATTGAATATTGACCTGGCTGAACTCCCATGCAATTGTAATTTCAATTCAGTGCTCTCCTGTGACCAGTGCTCTACAAAGCACACATGCACACATGCCCCTACACTGGCTCTTGCCTTACTCAGGACTTGAAATATGTGATACTCAAATGTTGCAGTTTTTCTTCCTCATCTAGTAGCTCTCATTCCACACAAGCCAAATCCCCTTCCAAGTGCAATATTATTTAGTAGCTCATGATCTATTAAATAAGCTCAGCAAATCACCATCAGTAGATCTCAGTCTCTACAGTTAACAGTGTGATTTGTTTTCCTACTGGGATGGGAAGAGCAGGGAAGCTGGAAGGAAGCTATCTGAATTTTCACTTTTCAGTGCCCAGTAGCAGATATTTAGAATATGTATTCAGAACATATCCCATAGAGAAATACTGTGACCAACTACAATCTGGAGTAAAAGCAATTTTCCCAGAATCATTGTGAGCCCACTTGACAAAAAAAACTGACCTGATATTTCACGTGATAAAAGTACTTATTTCCTCTAATCATAAAGTTTATACTCTAGATCAGAAGTCTAACTGAGGTTAAGAGTCTTTTGATTAACCATTTTGCTAACATTTTTGGAACGACATGTTGGAAAAAAATGGGGCAAGAAAACAAGGCAGGGTTTTAACAAAACAAAGTAACAAGCAGCTGACTCTAATTACAGCTGGTGCCCTTGCTTTTCATGTGTACACATACCAAGCCCCCAACTGATTTCCCCCAATACTACATCTCCAGTTCTCAGTAATTTCATCTGGAGTTTCAGGTGCCTCTGAAAAGTCCTGCTGCCCCTCTTTTGCTGCCGCTTCTGCTGGTGCTGGGGACCGCAGACATGTGATGTGCTGCCCCCTCAGCTATGAGTGCTCAACGGGGTTATAGTTCCAGCCTCCAACCAGAACTGCCACCTGTGAGCACTGGATGACTTGAGACAGAAAGTCCTTGGCAGGAGCTCAGCCTTAATGAGCTTAAAATGCATTGAGGAGCTTGGCAAATACAAAGCCAGGCCACAGAATAAGTAGTTGCAGAAAGTTTCCAGTGCGAAATGCTTACAAGACAATTGTTTACATTATCTAGATGGTTTTAATTACAGAAGAGTTCAGACCAGTTGCTTAAGTTTTCCCAAGGGGTAATTAGTCACTCTGTGAATTTGCATATTTTCCACTGCTGTATTGAGGCAAATCAGCCATACTTATCAGAAGATTGACCTGGCAACCTCTGTTCTTGGCAGATTATAGTCTGAGTTTCATCATGACAGTATCAAATGTATTAGCAAATGTTCCACTGCAGGGCTGCAGCAGCCAAACTTTGGGGAGATGACAGGGTTCCTTGTTTTAAATGTAAGAAATTTTAAGCACAGACAGAATGAAGAGGACATTTTTATAGCCTCTACTCATGACAGATGCAGTATCTGTCAACATCTTACAAATATATTAATATTCTACCCTCTGCCACATGTTATATAGACTATGCTTTTAGTTATGCTGAGATTTACTAAACTGAATGGAATTAAATTCATTCCCAGAAAGATTATTCATTTCAGATAGCTCATTTAATGGTATTTTATCAACTGTGTTGTTTTGCTTGGTCATAGGAGGCATGGACATGAGATTAGCTGAGATTAGCAACCACTTTTATATTAAATCAAAACCATAATAGACATACAAAAAATACCAAATACTATCAATATGTAAGAAATTACATATTTACCTATTCTTACAGATTATACAGTAGAAATAAGTGGGATTTTTTCAAATCAGTTTATAAACACCAGCATTTTTTAAGTTTCTCATAATGTTACATTTTACTCACATGTCCCATTGGTTTTATATCTATTATCAGAGGAAGAGTTGCTTCCACTAGAGAAAAAGGGATAATGGCCATAAATCACACTAAATGTAAACTGAAATAGATATTTAAATAAATAAATTACATTTTTTCAAAAGCCCTGAAAATTATACTCACCAAAGTAGAAAATTGTAACATGACAACTGATATTATTCAAGTGCCATCTAGCTTGATTATCCTTGAGCCTGGGTACACTTGTTTTATGAAATGAAATGCAAGCTAGATGAAGTTGAACATTTTGGATTTTTTAAGTTACTTTTGTTAATATTGAAGTGGAAATATCTAAATATTCAGAACAAGCTAGTCCTAAATTTTTAGATACATAAGAAAAAGGGCAATTAATGAGTGGCAGGCATATTTTCAGATATCCTTGTTTTATGAAGCAAGTCAGAATCTGATATAATGTAATAGCTTACACATGTATATACATACAGACACACACATATAAACACAGAATGTCTCCAATAAAAACCATATGGCAAGCTTAGGCAGATTGTTTTCCATTGTTTTCCATGTGAAAACAAAATGATAAATCTTTCTTTTCTTGACATCTGTGCCTTTGCTTTACCATGAAGCTAACCATTTAGATCATTTACTATTTTCCTTGGCCTGTTTTTAAGCCCCTGTTGTCTTGAAAGTCAGGTGCCACCACCAGAATTGTTTCTTCACCCTGAAATTTTGGGAAAAGTGTTGATTCTTAGGGAAAAGAACATGTGACCAGATTCTCTTCTGCTGATATCCTGCAGCAGGCAGAGAGGTATCTTTAGGATGCTGATGTCTGCTGACACCTTGGAGCACACACCAGCAGCCCATTTGTCTTGTGCAAGGAACAGAACTGAGGAGGGGCTCATATTGCACACACCATGTTTGTGATAAAGATATCCCCTCTGCAGAGTACAGTAGTTGTTAACTACTGCCCTCCAAATGCTTCACATGTTCACACCATCTCCTACAATACAGTTTGCTCCAAGGAGAAGGACAGAGAGCTGGCCTGCAGTGAGATCCACCTCTCCATACTCTTCTGCAGGGTCCAGCTGATCTTGCAGGAATTCCTGGCTGGGTCAGGCTTTTTCTCCTTCAGACTATCTGTGCACTGCCAAGACCCTGGCTCTTTTCCTGCCTGCCACATTGCTTATCAGAGTGCTTATGAAGCACACAGCAGAATGTCTCACTTCTTGTCTTTTGCTGTTCCTCATATTTCACAGTAGTTGATGTAAACTAGAGGAGTTGCAAAACCTGATGAAGAATAGCAAGAAAGCCAAGGTGGACTCACTTCTTTTCTCAGTTGGGATAGAAGCATCTGGATACATGCAGCCAACTGGACAATAAAGGGAAATCAGCAAAGTTCAGTATGTTGTTAATATACACATGTGTAATTTCATTTTTATATGCAGTTATTCCTTGCTTTCTGAAACAATAGCCACACTTATTTTAGATTCAAATAATATATAACAAGAAGAAATATCTTGCAGTTTTCTGGGGTTAGAATGGAAATTAATGACATTGAAAGGGTGTTTTCTGGAGCGACAAGGGTAGGGAGGAGGCAATTCAGAAGTAGAACTTCATCACATTAATGTGATGCTGTAGAGACAGAACCTTCATTGTAACTACAACCTGCACTAATGGCTAGATGCTTAAATAGATGATCTAATTTTAAAATTCAGTTTCTTCAAACTTGTTATTATGTACCAATTTCACAAAAAAGAAAACCATTGTTTACTGTAGGTATCCTTTTGTGAATCATCAAGTGTGGAAATGCCTCACATTGTAACCCATAAAATATTAAATTAGTAATAGAGACCTACACAGTAAAGTGCTCTAGCATGCCATACCTTCTGTTCTTGTTATTTAAGAGACATTTCACAGCATGTGACAAAAAATAATTTCTCCTCTTTAAAATAAATCAAAGATGCCTGTTTTATTTTGATGTGCTTTGTGAAATAAGAGGTTTTAATGAAGGTTTCAAGAGTCACCCAGTGTGCTATGGAGTTCCAGTCTTCTAGTACAGCTGGCAAAATGACCATGATTGTATTGCCTACTTTGCCAGAGAGCTAGGCTGGCTTCTGGTACGGTTTATAAAGAATTACTTAGAGCTGGGTACAAGCTACCTACTGTGGCTGTAGAAGCTGTTTAGAAGGGTACCTACCCTAGAGGGGTACCCTACTCTACACAGGGTCAGCTTGGCCCAGTGGTTGCCACGGCCCATCTCAGGTCAGTCACTGGTGGTAGCATGGTCAGGAAGCCCAAGTCCCCAGCCCTTTCTCCTCCACCTCTCTTTGTACACAGGTGTAGGGGGTTGACTCTGTCTGGATGCCGGGCATCCACCAAAGCCATTCTCTCACTCCCCTCCACAGATAGACAGGGGAGAGAAAATATTACAGAGGTTCATGAGTTGAAATAAGGACCAGGAGAGATCACACACCAAATACCATCACGGGCAAAACAGATTTGACTCAGTGATAATAACTGAATTTATTACTAACAAAATCAGAGCAGGATTATAAGAAGAAAAACAGACCTTGAAAACACTTTCACCCCACCCCTCCCTCCTTCTCAGCTTTACTTCCTCCCCACCTGCAGTGCAGGCACATGGGGATTTGGGCTTATGGTCAGTTAATCACACGACTGCTTCACAGTTCTCCAAGAACTGCTCTAAGATGAGTCCATCCTTTGAGCTCTGAGAAACCATTCTCCACATACTGCTCCCATGTGGGTCACTCTTCCACAGGGTAGAGTCCTTTGAGGACAGGCTACTCCCACAGGGTCACAAGTCCTGCCAGGATACCTGCTCCAGGAAGGGCTCCTCTCTCCACGGGTCTGCAGGTGTCTGCCAGGACCCTGCTCCAGCACATTTCCCACAGGTTCACAGCCTCCTCTCAAACATTCACCTGCTCCAGCATGGGCTTCTCCATGGGCTGCAGGTGCATCTCTGCATCCCTGTGATCCTCCCTGGGCTGCAGGGGCAGAGCTGCATCACCATCGTCTGCACCACAGACTACAAAGGAGTCTCAGCTCCCCCTCCCTCTCCACTGACCTTGGGGTCTTAATAGTTGTTCTTCTCCCATAATCTCACTGCTCTTCACTGGCTGCAATTGCATCTGCACAATAACCTTTTTTTTTACTTCTTTTTCATAAATCTGTTATCCCAGGGGCATTCCCACCATTTCTGATTGGCCCAGCCTCAGCTGGTGGCGTATCCATCCTGCAGCCACCTGGAATTGGCTCTGCTGGACATGGGGGAAGCTTCTGGCAGCTTCTCACAAAAGCCACCCTGTAGCCCCCCTGCTACCAAAGCTTGGTCATGCAAACCCAACACAACAGGTTGTCAATTCATTGTCCTTCTATCCTGCTTGTACTGCAGCAAATACAGCAAACATCCACATTTATGGATACAATAACTACAGCCTAAATAATGGCAATTCCATCCAAATAAAAGTTTAGGTGTTCTGCAGGTGTGTTGATAGTAGAAAAAAACCAGTGATATATCACATTAAGCTGAGAAATTATTCAACTTTCATAGAGCATGTAGAGAATGCTTCTTCTACAAGGCATCCAGCTCTACTCACAAATAAAATTTGTTCCAGTAGCAGTCAAACTGCACATGGTTGCAGTTCACTCTTTTTTGATGAATGAATGTGATGGGGATGTCTCCATCTGCACAACACAGAAGTTTACTGGCATTTAACTCAACCCAAACCCAGCCCTTCACAGAATTCTCAATACCTGGTTAGGAACATAGACATAAGAATACTTTTTAACAAACACAGGAGAGACACAAAACTTTAGCAAAAATTCCTTCCTATTGGCAAAGCTAAATCTACCTGCCACTAGGACAGAGAAGGGCTTACGGGTATAGTTCTCTTGGTTAATCCATGCCAACAAACAATTTGAAACATGGTAACAGCCCAAGACTAAAGAGCTCAGTTTGTTTGTGAACATATTTCCACTGAACATGATATAAAGAATTATTCCTCCTGCCTAATGTTACCCAAATTAAATGAAGGGTATTTTTCCCTTTGTTTATACCATGAAAAATACATAATAATAATAAAATCATGCATAACCCAAGAGCTGCAAAAAAATTCTAGTAGCTCCTCCCCCTCTCTCTTCTTGAGTCACCTGTCTCAAAACTGCATCTGGAAAAAGGATAGAAGTGCAGCCTCCTGAAAGAGCTTGTTTTCCTGAAGTTGGCATGGGAGCACTGGGCAAGACTTCAATCTAAGGCATCAGTTTAGGATTACATAAGGTCAATTCTCTTTATTGTTTCTGCTGATCTTTAAGCTATTGGAAAAGAGTCAGTGTGACTTGATTCCTTTGAATGGAAAACAGCACAGTGGTTCCATGATGGAAATGGATGTGCTGATTAGGAAAGCAGTTTTCCATCACGAAAGCAAACATGTGGCCACACTTCCATGCAAGTATGGAATGCCACGTGGTTACTTTTTCTTTCTATGCAGCCAAAACAATACCCTCAAGTCTTGCTTGACATGGAGGATTTTATGTATGATGTGAACTCCAGAGCTGTTTTGAAAACCAGGGTTTTGGGAAAGTCATCAAAAGCTGTCTGCTTTCCTCCAGATTTTGCCTTGAAAATGACTGACATTTTAAAAGAATTCTATTCATTTCTGTCTTTTCACCAACTCATACAAGCAAGTCATCCTTTCCTCCTAGTAGCTGAACCAGATTGTCTTGAAACAATGAAATCTAACCAAGGAAGCATAGTAAATGGTTTTGAGAACATTGGTACAGGGGAATGAAGGATCTATCTCAGTTCCTGTTCCTAATGGCATGCTTTCCTTCATCTGTAAATCACAATACTCCACTGGGTGATACACACAGGCTGTGCTGGAGGAAGAAAAGCGCGTTGTTTGGTATCTTGTACCAAAAGCAGATAAGGAACATGCAAAGGGTATGGATGGTATTAATGGATGGTAATTAAAATGGATCCCACATTGCAGCAGGAACCATGGCAGCTCATGAAGGGCAGGTCTTACAGCTCTCATGTTTGCTGCCTTATTAAATCTGTACAGCTGCCCAAAATGGGGATTCAGCTAAGGTTATCATGATGCTTGCTCCTCCTTTCTGACCCATCTTATGTTGTAATGAGCCTAAGTCTAACCCATCTTATGTTGTAATGAGCCTAAGTCTCTTTCTCATCTCTCATTATTATTAAATTTGCAGAAAATTAAGTATCTTTGCAGCATACCTGCAGTCCATACAAGATAGCTTCAAGTCAGACAGTGATCACAAAAAAAGTTGATGGTGCTTAGTCTAGGGGTACACAGTTATACAGAACATGTATGTAAGCTTGCATTTCTCCAGGGAGCTAAGCCAAGGCTGAAAAATCCCAAGTGGTTCAGGCTGTTCACAATGAACCTTTTTTTTATTTCTTTTTTTTTAGCTGCCTAACATCATTTTCTGCTAAGTTAAAACACTGATTAATTGAAAATAAAATATTTAAGGGGGTTTTTGGAAGATACTTTAACCAAGAAAATCAGATCTATTTCAAAACAAGAAGCCAAAATTCTTGGAAAAACTACCCATAAACATATTTCAATTTTTAATTTTTTTTTTCTGTGTGTGTGTGTGTATGTGTGTGTGTGTGTGTGTGTGTGTGTGTGTAACACAGCCCTGTGACTTCAGCTGATTGATTCAAATGCAAACCGCTTGCATTAGATCCAACTTCACGAATAGTTTCCATTCTCCCTGAATGCACTTTCTGGCAAAACAATTCCTTGCAGCTCTGTCGGCTCCAAACATTTCAATGTCATCACTCTCAAAAGCAAAGTGTATGAGGACAAAACATAAATGATAGCTAAACACAAAGAAGGAACAAAGATGCATAAAGTTGTGGAGGAGGTACAAAATCTTGAATTAGTTTTATTCTAAATTCTTTCAGATTGGAAAAGGAAGGGTGGTTCTCATGTGCCTTCATGAGTGGGACAACAAATTATTTATTTGAGGACTGAGAGAGGCTTTTCCTCCCTGCTTTTGCACAGTTGTATTCTGCCCAGAAGTAACCAGCACTGAGACATTCCCAAGTGTTTCATTTCTGACATAACCATAGAGACTAACTTTTGTCTCCTTGTGTTCTGCTGCCGCTGATGAAGCTTGTTGTTGCCAGCAGAGCACCAGGAGCTTCTCACTGGTCCCATGCAGCCAAGTCACAGGGAAAACTTGGTGCACTGTAGAAGGTGAGCCTGCTACCCTCCAGACCCACCCCTTACTTCCCAGTTCTGTGTGGTGTTGTGCCAGGGGAAAATAGGCCACTTCAGGGCTGAAACTCGGAAACTTGTAAGAAGAAAAGTCCTCACAGGGAATGCAAGAGCCACACTGTATGCCCATCTTTTGGGGGAGGGATTACAGCAATGTGAGTTTTATCTCTCATAGTCACGCTTGCACAGACAGTTCAACGTCTCTGAGAACCTGTTAGACCTAAGATCAGCTGAAGCATGCAAATCTTCTCCATGTGACTGCTGTTTGGCAAACCTTCCCTCAATTCAGTTACAAATTACAGTGCAGGAGCAGGAAACGAAAAAACAAGCTCCAAACTATTTAGCAAAGAGCCAAGTCTGGTCTTTACATAATAACCATGACATGTTTTTGGAAAATACTTGAAAGCAAAGGCTGGACAAATCAAAGACCACAGAACAGCAGGAGTATACTTTCTTTTGCCCTGTTCACTCTAATACACAACTTTCTGACCAAATATTGCTAGAACCGGCTCTTATTGGCATCAACAGGTAATTAACTGACAAGTATACACACTTATGAGATGAATTTCTAATCCTTAAAAAAACCAGCACTATTACCTTGCTTCCAAACAAAGGATGAAAGAGGTTTAGAGGAAAAAAGTGCAGTGCACTCATTAACTAAGAGGATTAGAAATCCTAAGGTACAGGCAAGCTGGAATAACATTTTTTTACAACATTTGATTAGATTTGATTTGATAAGCCATGCCAACTAGAAAAACATCCTAAATTATAACCAAGCACTAGACAAAGAAAATAATGTAAATTCCAAAGGAATATAGGAATAAAAAGTTCAACCGACATTGATAAAGAATGTTTGGGAAACAAGAGTAAAAGATGTTGAAAAATATCTGTTAGAAAACTACTGTGTTAGGAAGTAGTGATTTAAGGAAATGAAAACATTTCACAGGAATGTAAATAACTGTTGGACCCTCTCTCTAAGATTTCATAAACATACTTGTGCAGCATCTGATGGACTTGTGTATGAACAAGGAGCAAATGAAACATTCTGAAAAAGTACTTTTGCAAGGCACTTTTGATATTCTGTGATATAGCTATATTTTGTTATATTGGGGCTAAAAAATAAAATTTGAAACATTTCTATTTTTCACATATGAAATGAACATAATCCTTTACAAACCAATAGATAGATGAGTAGGTTTGTTAGCAGTTACTGCCACCCCAAATGCTCATTAGAGACTTCTGAAAAATTGTTCACAGAGATAGAGAGACAGAGAGGCAGTGAAGAGAGTTTCAAATTTTCAGTTTACCATGGCAAATGGGGAGATATTTCTTCAATATGAGGGTGGTGAAGCACTGGGAAGTGTTCAAGGATGGGGCTTTAAGCAACATGGTCTGGTGGCAGGGGGTTTGGAACTAGATGGTCTTTAAGGTGCCTTCCAAGCCAAAGCATTGCATGATTCTATGACATCCTAGTCAACTGCAAAAAGAATATCCACAATTATATGGTCAAGCAACCAACAAGAAACAGCACGAAACAATGAATTTTACATGAATTTTACAACATCAAGTCACTAGATTATGCAGACAGACAATTTCTATGGTAGGCCATATAATATTGTTACTGTGGTTCTGTGGTTCCAGAACAATTAAGTAGAGTTATTGAAACTACGTTGTGCTGAGACTACAATTAATTTTCCATGTCATCCTTTGTCTGTACTTTTCGAGGTCATAAGAATGGCTGAATCAAATGACAGTGTGACAGTTGTGTCCAAATTTCTGTGTAGTATATACAGATGAGAGATTTGATCTTGAAGGTGTGGAGAGCTATGCCTCACTGATGCAAGAAAGCCTCTTGGGAAACTGCATGCAAAATTCAGATAGGTACTACTGGATAGGCAGCATGCATAAAATATAACTTTATTATTATTATTTTCCCATGGCAAGTTTTTTACTATTTAATTGCACATGTAACTTCATGTATTGCTGTGACATGATATCTGCTTTCTTCTCTTAGCTTTATCCTCAGAGGATCAGTTCTGCTCCATTTAGGACCAAAATCTGGATTGTACGTGGGATTGTGCTGACAGCACAGAGCGTGACACAAGCAAAAGATTTGGAGTGAGCTTTGCATTTAAGTTTTTTAACCTACAAAACAACTGAAAAGCAGTCACCGTAGCACAGAATTCAGGCAGGCTGGTTGATCAGGCTCCTAAGGTGGCTAGCCATGTACCTGTAGCCTTTCTGTGTCTCCCTCCCTAGCAGTGTAGACACAGCTTACTATGTCAGAGGGAATTCAGAAGTACAAGAATAGCAAAATAGCACAAAAAAATACTGACTTAAATCATGCTTGACAAGTTTCAGTTCTGTTGAGACAACGTTTATCTCCATTACACCTTTTGCAAATAAGCTATTTGTCTTGGGCAATATTTAATCCTTTTCCAGTGTATCTGGGGTGGGAACCTGCTTACAAAAGTAAATGTAACACCAGTGTGTGCAGAAGGGCCTTTCCAGGGTGTTACAGATTGTGTCTCATTAGCTTGTAATTCTGTGGAATAGGAGGGGATCAGTGAATTAAAGCTTTCTCTTTTGTTCCTAGTCCGCTGCAATGCAAACACAACAAAAGCACAGCCTGGGAACAACCAGGATAAGTCAGAATGTCAGCAAAGCCACACTTGCTTTTTCAGAGGGCCTCAGAAATGTAGTTGTTTAAGGATTTTACTCTGAAGGAGATGATACAGAAAGGTCAGGCTTGCCTGTAGATATCCTCCTGCTTTTCTACACAGCAGGCAGCTTTGTTTCCCTGCAAGAGCACATGGGTTGTCAGAAACAGGGATACTTGTTTTTTAAAAAATCATGCCATACATACAGTTCTGTGGTGAGTGAGTGAGTGAGTGAGTGAGTGAGTGAGTGAGTGAGTGAGTGAGTGAGTGAGTGCATTTAGAGGCATCCTCCTAGTCACCCAACAAAATTTGCCCCTAAGGTTCTGTATCAAATTACTCTCTACTCCAGAGCTCAGTGAAAGAAACAACACAAAACCAAGGTGTAACACAGGTCATTGTGTTACAGCAGTTATAATCAAACTATTGTTCATGCTGTAATTGAGTTCCTGGAAAAGGAGATTTGAAAAAGAGGGTTAAGAGTAGGTTTATAAAACTTAAGCATCTACCTAATCTGTCTGGGAAAATTCTTAACGTACTTCGCACATTTTTGAAGTTTTCTGTGACCTTAATGTCAGAGGAACAGACAGAGTCTGGAGGTATGTAATTAATGTTTCCATTTATAAAAAAAAGTTTATATTTAAAGCTGTCTGTTTCTATACTAAATATATGTACAAAAGTATAATGTATGTTGTGTGTCTGTGTAATAACACAACAGCTAATAAAACAATATTGCTTAGTAATGAGGTTGCCAGTTGCCAGAACATCACTGTAAAAATTTCAAGGCCAGGCTTCAAGAGCTCTGCCTGAACTTTCTACCAAGAATATGAAAAGAAATGGGCATTGACCACTTCTACATCACTACTTTTCAGCTGACATTAAGCCATAGAAACAGTGGGACTATGATAATCAGCTGAGATGCTGCTTCCTGACACTCTCCTATAGTGACTACAACTTTGTGTTATTTGACTTAGCTGACTGGTTTTTGTATCACTCTCAGTCTCTGACAAATGGCTGCTTCCAAATGGCCTTCAAGGCAGTCAGCAAAGAGAGGAGTTTCCTACAGTCTCCTAAGACTTAGTTTCACTGACACTTGCTCAATGAACTGCCACTTAAAACCAACTAATAGGAACGTCTGCCACTTCCTAAAATGGATCCCTGCTTGTCCATCCCTTGCTGGACAAAGGTGGTGATACTAAGTTAGCGTGATTGATTAAAAATGGGCTATGGCACCCGTCCCCACTTGGCCATATTTCTTGATAAACATAACAGCTGTCCAAGGAAGAAGTTTGTTAATCTGTTGGTGTTCAAGGTATACTCTGAAAATATTTGGAGGCTGGATCATCACCAGAGGATGTGGTGGAAGAATGTGCAGGGTGGGATTTAGATGAGCAGGGACTGTAGTGTAGAGTTGGGATTACCAAATGAACTGGTGATAACTACCAAATCATTGCAGACATTTTGAACATCTAAGCCTCAACAGCTAAGCCTCTTGCCTCTGGCTATTAAGATTGAGTGTTACATTGTCTTCAACTTTTCTCAAAACCCATAGGAACAAAACTATATTTGACGCTCCAGTCATCTTCCAAGCACAAGAATGTGAATTCTCCCAAGGGTTTAAGAGCTATGATGAGGTGAAATTATAGCCAAAGTTCAATCTCATGGGCTTTTTCCTTAGAAAACCTGACTAGCAAGCCTATCCAGGAGCTTAGGTACTTTCAGGATGTGACAGGAAGTAAGCAGGAGTTCTGAACTTTACTTAAATATTTATCCAAGTACTTCCTTTTCTAATGTGCACTTGACTACTACGTAAGTCCCTTCTTCAATCATATTCTTGAATATCTTGGCTTTTATTTATCCATTGCAGTAACGTGCAAGTTCATGACAAAGCCTGGCCCACTGCGGAATAGCAGATGAGCTTCTGCTTACTGTAAGGTAAACCTTTTTTCTCACCCAACTGCTGAGCCAGGGGTGTGGAGCTGAATGGTGGTGGAGCGCAGAAGGGGAAATGCGTGATGCAAAAACCCCTCCTCTTGTGCTCGTTCCACCACAAGAAAGACATTTGAGAGTGGGATTTTCTTCTTCCTCACAAGCTAAACAGTGAAGAACAATTTAGTATCTTACAGTTTTGCATCTGCTGAAGCAGAATGCTGCATGTTAGGAACACTCTCCATCTCCCTCTCCACCCCACAAGCTTTTGGCTGTTCCCAGTGTTGTGAGGTTTGACCTGAGATTTCAGGAGGAGTTTCAGGACAGTTCAGCAACAGCTTTCTGCATCATAGCAGATCTAGAGTAGCATAAAAATTCCTTCAAAGTGTGAAGTCAAATGTTAAGCCAGTCCAAGATGAGAAAGAAGGCACTGATGTGCTATCTGCTTTTTAGTTGTTTTCAGCTGTTATTTGTCTAAATCATTGTGTAAGAGGAGGGATTGTGGCAACAATTTATGTTTCATACAGCTCAGCATTGTGGAAAGGGTCCCCATGCAATTTTATATTCTCAGCACATCTGGATGAGTTGCAAGTGAAATCAGTCATTTTGAAAAATTACTACAATTTTCATTAATTTTGCAGTAATTTTTCAGTCATCTAGTTGGCATAATGAGTAAGAAGTAACAGACTTTCAGTAAACTGACTGGTCTTCTTGCTTGGTTTTTGTCCAGTTGTTCTATGAAACTCCTAAAAATTTCAAGCTGCTTCTGAAACATTTGGATTACTATTCCCATAGCACCATGAAACCTGACACTATTATGCTTTCATGGAGAAAAGTGACTGTCCTGGGCTGAAAGGGTCCCAGACTAGACATGACTCAGGTGTCAGCCCCCATGGACACACCAGGACCGAGCCTGGGCTCTGTGTAAGTCTTCTCAGGCCTTTTCCCAGTGGAGAACTGCGTTGTGTAAAATGTCACTATACACTTGGCACACAGGAGGAGAAAACAAACAGATGCAAACTTTCAAAAAGGAAGTCAAAGTGTAACAAACGAAGTCGCAGTAGTCTAAGTGGGGAAGATTAGCACTGGCTCCTCTTCAATTGCCTGTCAACAGGACTGCTCATATCTCCAACACTTGGCCTGGGAAGTGGTTTTTCCCTTTGCAGTATCAGTCCCTCATGCATGTGCTGCTTCCCACACATGCTGGGCACACTGCTCCTTATCCCTGGCCTGGGAACATACTCCCTTTGCTTGCCCCTTTAAATCCTCTTGCTGGCCCTTTTCTCCTACCTGTCTCTCTGCCCTTATAGTTATTTCTTTCAACTAGTTTGGGAGTTGAAAGCAGAAATTGATCATTTCTGTCACACAGTCCTGTATCTCCTAGGTTAGTTCTCACACTATATGGTGTTTCTGCAGGTTAAGGCCTCTCTACCCCCTTCTGCCCCAGTCCTCCACCTCCCCTCATCTTTCCTTGCTTCCCTCAAGATGTGGAGACAAGAGGGTCAGATTAATTTTTACCTTCTCTTTCAACTGGATTTAAACTGTTTACACATCTTTCTTGGACCAATAACTTACGTATATGAAACTTATGTATGTATATATATATTATATTAACTAAGGCTGAATGATGACTTTAATTAGACTGTTGTGCACTCTCTAGCTTCTTCCGTGCACCCAGGTTTCCAATATCTGAGTTTAGAAGGGGGAGGGACTCTCTAGAGGGGGACACTCTCTGAAGTCTAGGGGCTGGTGATGGGTGCTCATGTTGTGTGTTTTCATTGCCTCAGGGAAGTCCCGGTGAGCTCAGCCTGTCACTTGCCCACTCTGACGCCTGCAGCTCTCACACAGTGCCGATATCCCAGCATGGCTGCTGGGGGCTCAGGCAGCTCCAGCAAACAGGCACAGCTCCCGTAAAGGAGAGACAGGAGGGAACTGCCTCTTCCCAGTGAGATGATGCCTCCATGCCAGACCTTCCAGATCAGGGAGTGCATCTAGGCTCACATCCTGGTGCCAGGGGAAGACAGAGGCTTTCCCCACTGTTGCAATTTCCCAGTGGCTTCAGAGCCACTGGAAATAAGGGGCAGTGCTGCCCTTTGGTTGGGGAGGCAAATGCAAGTTGGCTTCTGATGCTCAGCTGTGTTGCAGCAGAGATAATGGAGAAGGTTTTAGAGCTTCCTCAAATCTTCTCCTTGGGGAAATCTAAATGTGAATGTAGTTCATCTGTGCCTACACATTCAGCCTTCACAGAAGCGTGCACCAAGTCCTGAGCGCTAATTGTATATAGCTGTCTCTGGTGATTAGCTAGGTTGCTCTCTGAATGTGAAAGGTAACCATTCAAGTGGTTGGATATATTACAGCTCCTGCTCCACATGCCAACAGTTTCCTTGAGGACTTCATGTAGTTCTGGAGGTATGCAAAAGAGAAATGCAGCAGATCAGCATGTTCTTTGTTTACCTTTTTCCCCTTTTCACCTTGCCTATTTCCTTTTTAACACTTTGCAATCAAGTAATTAGTGTTGACTTAGTTGCAGTGGATTCTTTAGCTGCAGTTTGTTTGCTTAATTGAAAGAGCTCTATTTAATCTCAAGGCCAATCCAGAGCAATGCACTAACAATCTCTCCAGAGATGAGGATGCATGTGGATTTATTTATCCTCTAATACTACTTCACTTTTCATATATTGTTCAATGCATCAGGTATGGTAATTAAAATGTGTATTTATCAGTCCATCTGAACAATAGAGCAACCTGAAGAAGAATTGTATTTTCTTTTATGTGACAGCTAGTTCTGAAAGCAATAAAACTCACGTATTGATAAGAAGTAGGAGGAGCAGATAACATTTTTAATGATATTTCAGAAGTCTCACAGGCACCCTGCCCTGCAGAGGTGGTGACTTGCATCAGGGGCCTGTTAGGGGAAGATCTGTTCAGAGCAGCACCCCCACAGTGCTGCGTAACAATCGCTTCTTCTGGAAGGTTTAGTAGTTATTTCAGCTTTAATAACCAACAGATTAAAAAAATGGAGAGAGGTGATCTGATGGAATGAAGACCCATGTTACTTTATGTAGGCAGTAAACCCTCAGTAGCTTCTGATCCCTTTTTCCTTTCTTCTTCTATTGTCTTTTTCTATTTCAGAATATTGCCTGTCTTGAGATTATGAAAATATTTGTTATTCCAGACACAGGGTTTCCTACTCCAAAATGGGGTTAATGCAGTCTTTTGTTTTTCAGTTTATATGATCTTAGAACATATTTCTCAAGTGAGTACCGAAGGTCTTATATTACAAAGTGGCTTAAGAAAGATAGCAGGTATTTCCAAACAAGCAGCAAATTATAATGGTTGTGCTAGTTTGAAAATTTCTTTCATATTTCATTAAATACCACAGGACTAAATCAGCTGAGTCAACTCAAGTGGCTCTTCTCAGAAAAGTGGCCACTTATTTCCCATTACCACATAAAGTATTTCTCAAATGAACCTGAAAGTTATCAATAAAGACAAAGGACAATTAAGAGTTTTCTTCCTTTTTTTTTTTTTTTCCTTCAGAAGGGACAAGGTTGCAATTGTTAGTGCTGTAAAACAAACCTAAAGCGAGAGTCTAAAGTAAAAACAGTTTTCAAGGAAAATTAAAGCTTTTGTGCAAATTCCTACAATATTTTCCAGATGCAACATCCAGCCAATCTGTCAAATAGCTGATATAAGGCAGCTTTGGGCTTTCTGTTTCTAGAGAATATTTTCCCCCTTTGAGACCTCCTGACTGTTTCTCTAGTTTTTACTGTTTCTAGGTTTCTTTTATCCTCTTTTCCAAAGGTGCCTTTCCAATCACATTCCTTCAAGAGACAGATTCCAAAACCTCTTCTCCCAGTTGTCAAGAAAATGATCTCTTGTCCCTTCAAAAGGTGTCTGTCTCCTGTACAACAGGTCCTACTAATCTCACTGGGGGTCATTTCTCATCACAGATATTTAGGGCAGATGCAGGGTAGTATTTTGCCTTGTCAGTGATCTTGCTGTGTCATGTAGGTAAGTAGTGCTCAGAATAACTGAGAGAACACATCTCTTGTAGAACACGAAGCCACCTGTTATCATTTCTACTCATTCTGTAGATATGACCACCAAGCACCCAGCATAATGATCAGATCTTTGTTTATCTGAGGATTATTCTAAGGAAGAACAAGGTGTTGTTTACTTAACAATGTCAAAATGTTGTTGCCCTTGACTCCCACCACTAGAGCATTTCAAGATGGAAAACAACTCCTTTGCAGACACTAGGTAGGGTCTAGAATGTCATGTTATACCTTCAAAGTTAATTTAGCAAGGGACTAAAGCAGAAAGCTTGATGGAGAAGAGAAAGGCAAGATGTTTGATTAAAGCATCTGTAGATTAGATCACTGCTCTACTCCCGCTTGTTATGCAAATGACAATGAATTGATTCACCTACAAGGGCATCTACCTGTTACTAACTTTTATCACAGAACTACAGAATCATAGAATATCCGGAGTTGGAAGGGACTGACAAGGATCGTTGAGTCCAATCCCCAGCCCTGCACAGGAGCATCCCCAAGAGTCACACCATGACCCGAGAGTGTTGCCCAAATTCCTCTTGAATGCTGTCAGGCTTGGCGCTGTGACCACTTTCCCTGGGAAGTCTGTTCCTGTGCTCAGCCACCCTCTGGGTGAAAAACCTTTTTGTAATACCCAACCTAAACCTCCCCTGACACAACTTCAGGCCATTCCCTTGGGTCCTGTCACTGGGCACCAGAGAGTTGAGATCAGTGTCTGCCCCTCCTCTCCCCCTCACAAGGAAGTTGTAGGTGCAGTGAGGTCTCCCTTCAGTCTCCTCCAGGCTGAACAGAACAAGTGACCTCAGCTGCTCCTCATACAACTTCTACTCAAGGCCCTCTACTGCCTTTGTTGCACTCCTTTGGATGCTCTTTAATTGTTTAAAATCTTTCTAACATTGCTCTTTCAGAAACAAAAGATGAAAGGTCAGAAGAGGTCATAGGAGCTCTTTATGGTTTTATTTTTCCCTGTGTTTCCTTCTCCTGAGGAGGATAACAAGCAGTTTTAACAAGCCCTGAAGCTTTACAATCACTTAGATTTCCCAATATCTTAATTGCTTTCTGTGGTATGCATTTATGAGAACATGATAAGGCTAAAATTCAATCTGAAATCCCATAAGTGTTTACAGATGTAGGAATCTGATCACAATGCAGGACACAGCTGTACCCTTTCCGCTGGGTTCTGCCAACACCATAAGCCAAACACCCTGAGTTTTGGAGAGATCGTAATCAGTCAAGATCTGCATCAAAAATATGCAGCTCAGATCCACTTTTGGTCTAAAATATGACAGGCCACGTGCCAGAGGACACATACCTAATTACCAGGCTGTGTTGATTATTCCTTCTTCTGTACTTTTCTCAGTAATTTTAGAATAAATTATATCTTTGGCAAATTACACAAGAAGATGATTATACACTTAATTAGATGTTTACTTCTGGTTTTCTTCGTGCAATAGTATCTAGTACAGATTACAGGAACTCAGAATATTCTTTCTGTATGGTCACATTTTCCCAGGGTTAGATTTCAATGAAAAAAAAAAGACCCAAACCAAAACAACAAAACCAACAGTAAGGCTTTTGGTTAGGGGAATATTTACACCCTATTCAGCTTTTTTTCTTCCTTTAATATGAAAATGAATAGTATCAAGGGAGGGTGTCTCGCCTACTTGCAATCCATTGGAAAATGCATATTTGAAGGGAAAATACATAATTTATTAAATGTATTGCTTAAAGTGAGAAACCTGAAATTGAGTTTAGAAAGTCTGGGGATTTGAGGTTATACTTGGCATAGGCTACTCAGTCTGCTGAATTATTCAATGTGCCTGCCAGTGGGAATAACAAGAAAACAGACATAGATTTCAAAATATGTTTTCATTTGATTGGGAAAAAAAAGTTTAAAAATTAAATAGCTACGCTCAAGGAAGATTTCTTCCATCCTCATTGAACAACTGTTGATGGATGACTGCAGTTCTGGCTATGAAAGGAGTACCCGTGTGTATTCACTTAGTGGCACTTAAATAAGAGACTTACTGTCCATTAAACTGACACAAATTTTAAATATAATTAGAAATTGCTTCCCTTTGAAACCATTTTTTTCAAACTAACTAAAAAGTACATATATATTAGAAGAAGGACAAAAGACAGTCACAATGCTGATGTCTTTTACACCTGTTTGAAGAAATCAGCTTAAAACAAAAAAAGGATTGCCCTTTTGCCACAAGATTGATTCCTTACGTTAAGGAAGCACCCTGATTTCCTTCAGAAATTGAAAGAGTTGTGCAAATAGTGGTCATTATCCTTTAGTTTTAAATGTTATCACAGGAAAGTCTGCTTTAATCAAAGTTACATCTGGGTTTTTGTTATGTAAGTATCACATGACCAAGAGTCTGAAAGATTTCTGATATGTATAAAGAAAAACAATTTATTGGCAACACATATCTTCAATCACCACAAAGAAAGAGTTGTTTCAGGAACTGAAGCAAAACCCCTAATTTTGTCAACTTCTGCTTTTCTTCATCGTTAGTAGGGAGTAACTCCCCTTGATAACAGCAGGACCTTTTTCTCCTCATCTCAAGGTTGTGTAAGACCTCAGGAGATAGGAGAGATCAAAGTCACTGAGAGCACAGTCCATCTTACCTAAGCCAAGTCACACTGCTTGGTTGGAACCAGGAACTGCTAGCAGGGAACAAAAACATCCACCTGAATCTTGAAGCCTTTCGTTCCTGTCAATCTCATTTTCCCCACACCATACAATATTCTACCCACTGTTCTCCTGTGCCCTACAACCAACACTCCAAATAATCTCATTGAGAAGAGATGAAAACAGAATCTCTGCACGTGCTTTTAGTCTCACACCTCTGGTTCTGCTCTTGCTCAGCAGAATATAATCCCCCAAAACTGAATTACTGTTTTTGACATTTCATTTAATATGTCATAAATTTGTACTACAATTGATTGGTATACATCATGTTATCACTGATCTTTCAATAATATACTATTTTACCTATTCTTCATAATGTTTTGGTAAAATGGCTAATGTTTTTGTGTTTTCTTTGATTAATTTTATCAATAAGGGAAACATTTGTCAGGCCTAGAAACAACACTTCTGCATATTAAAACGCTGTGGAAAATTTCTAGGTTTGTCCTAGGAAAGACATTCTAGATGACAAAGAAACCACTGGAATGATTTGAAGAAAACACAGAAATATCCATTTTATCAGCATGTAAAAGTCCCTAGGAAGAAAATGTTCTGCATTTTAAATACAAGCAAACACCAAACTAGCTTTTCTCATGTTCAAGTGGTTCATGAAACAGTAATTAACAAACTGCAAAGCTTTCTGAATATCTTTTTATTTAGCAATATAGGGCAACTATTTCAGCTTGATGATAATAGATCAGAAGTATGGAACAACAAACACAAATTGGATTTTTTTTTCACCATAGGACTTGAGAAACATCCCCAAACTGACTAATAGCTCTAGTCACTTCTCCTCTGTCTCACTCTTATCCAGTCTGTGAAGAGCTCTTAAATAGGCAAATGCAAACAAGAAATAAGAAATAGGAAATGTAGTACTTTATACAGAAAAGTGGACATCCAAATATTTTACAAAAAAAAAAAAAAAAAAAAAAAAAAAAAAGAAAGGAGACCAAAGTATAAATTACAGCCTGTTCTAGGGCTATTTAAATTTATCTGGAGCTCTTCCATCAGCCTCAACGACCTTTGGATCAGACCCACCACTGCTTCAGAGGAGCAGAGTTCTCATCTCTTGCAGGAATTGTCTATTCAAGCCAAAAGCCAGTGTCTGTGCTGAAGCCCTTCCACACCAGGTGGGGCTGAATTCAGACTACACTTCAGTCAGAGCACCTGAGCTGAAATCCAGCCTATTTAGCAAACACAGAACATTGTTTATTGAAGCAGATATCCCACTTAAAATGCAAGCATCATGTGGATGGACTCTGTCCAACCCTCCTTTGAGTCCAACGAGCTGGAATCAAATTGATCTATCTACTGCTGCTGCTCTGTGACAGCCTGGCTAAACAAACCAGTTGTGAATTTAAGGGACCACTTGAAATGTATTTGACCCAGGTATAAATGGCTACAGAGGAGAATGGGCAGGGTAGCATGATCTACCCAGCACAGTTGTTTTAAGGTAGGGTCATGACCTTTAAAGCTTTTCTGTAGGGGAGCCCCTTGCTCTAGGCAGCAGTTAGAACAAGGGACTGGACACTGGACAGCAGCTTGCATATCCCACAGGAATTTTTCCAATGTGTTTCATGCTCTGTAGGTGAAATAATTCACTTGGATTTCCCCAGCTCCTTTGCAGCTCTATAAAATGCAAAACTGGTGTAGAAACAAAATACTTATGGGCAAGATGAAAAGAGAATGATGTACTTGTGTAGTCCTTTCCAAATACAATAAATTAGTGGAGTGGTTTGGTAGCTTTTTTTTTTTAAACTAAAACAGCTCTTGAAAAAATTCAGATAATTCAGAAATTACTCAAATCTTTCCCAATTTGAAATCTTTTAGCAACTTAAAAGATGTAGTCTTTTTCAGCAGGAACCTTTTCTAAGCAATTTCTAAAATTACTGTTTTCTGAAATGCTTTTTTATTTTTTATTTCTTTAAGTGAACCTACTAAAACTAAAAATCAAATTTAGGCTATTCTGAACAATCTGTATGTTCTTTTACTGTGTAATGAAGTAACCCCTTGGGCTTAACAAGAACTGAATGAACATACATAAAAAAGTAATATGAGCTGTTCCAGTCACCTCAGCTTAACTGAAAAAAGTTGAGGAGTTTTTTTGTAAATATTCATCCATGTGGATACACAGTTCAGTAGGTAAATGCATATATGAATTCTCATATAAAATCAATCTCCATAACTCCTGTAATTAACAAATTTCCTGTAATTTCCCTACAGGACTCTCCATGTTGTTTTCATCTTTTTCCCATAGCCCTGGAAATCATGTCAGTTCCATTTGTAGCTGGTTCTTACCCATGTGCAAGAATCTCAGCACTCCACCAGGCCACCTTTCTTCTTGCTGACAGTTATACACTTCCCAGCACAAGCCACAAGATCAAAGCAGACTTCTATCTGCTGTGCAACAGCTCAACAATTTTGGAACAATTGGAAAATCTAGAAGTTTTCAGAGGTCATTCACCTCTCCTTTTTTGTTGTATCACCACACTTGCTAGTTGTTCATAAAGATAAGATAGGTTGGAGTCTTTCCATAGTTTGGTCTCTTCATATATTTTCATATATAATTTGCGTGTTTTAGCTTCACACTTTTAGTTATTTGAAACCTTAGCATTTTTAGTCCTGGGAAGACTATTCAAAAGCCTGAATTAGAGCATTGTATCATATCTGGTTCCTGAGCCCAAGACAGCATAAAAATTTTGGTGTAGAAAATTAAGGCCAGATTTTTGAGTATTAATTGTATTTATGAATGTCAGTGTACTGAAGGCTTTAATCACAATATTGCAAATGATGGTATCACTTGAATCAACATAAGTTGTGATATATGGAACCAAATTGTCATCGTGGCACTTCTGTGAGAATAAAATCTCTGACAGTTATACCTTGTGGATGGTTGCACCAGCAGCAAAACGAGCTCTGGAGGGCTGGTATGTTTATCATGTCACCCTCTATCAGTCCTGAAAGTTAGGGCATTCTGCTGTGATGTGCAGATGGTGAAGCACCCTTACTGGCCAGAACAGAGTAGAAAAGTCTTCGGGGTGCACCGATTCTTTTTGAGTGTTGAGACTCCTAGATTAGAGTCATAAATGACCCTGTCGTGTTTCCCTTCAACAAAGACAATAGAAACAGAATACAAACTTGCATAAATATATATACACATTTATATTTGCATACATTTTCTGCCAGGAGCTGGATTTTCCTCTTCTGTGAACTAACTTTCTCTGTCTATCTCTCTGTCTTTCTCACACTCAGGGGTTCAGGGGTTCAGTCCCTGTATGGGCCATTCACTTAAGAGTGGGACTTACTGATCCTTGTGGGTCCCTTCCAACTCAGAATATATTGTGATTCTGTGATTCTTTAGACTGTAATTCATCAATATTTGGAGGAGCCAAGTTTGTTGTGTTTCCACATGGCCTACAACAGCAGTAAATATGCAGAGCTTCCATTGCATTTGTGAAATGTAAAAAACAACTTTTACACTAAGAGAAATAAATGCAGGATATAACCTACAAACTAATGCTGGAAGGCACAGCTGAAATTTCTTTTAAAATTAATTTTATTTTAAAAAATAGTTATACTCTCCTCAGCCCTTCACATCGGCAACTTTACTAGACATTTAAGGTATGACATAGCGCATTAAGTACATTAAAGATAAGTTTTCGGTAGTTTTTCTGATAGCTGCTTTTTCTTCCCAATGAATGTGCTGTAGGAGCACCATTCGTGATCCATGCATACTCAGCCACACATCTCTGGTACTCGGTGATTGCTGTCCCAGCGCTCCTGGTGTTGTGCGGCTCTCCACAACTCAGGCTCAGACTTGTGCTGGAGGATGGCAGGGCACGGCAGGGAGCACAGGGCTGTCTGAGCAGCTCCGGTGGCAGCAGGGTGCCTGGCCCTTTGCAGCCCTGCCTTTGAGCCGCGGCGGCGCCGGCTGTGGCAATAAAAGCCCAAGGCAGGGAATGGAGTCTGCATCCCGCCACAGCCCCGTGTACAGGGAGCTGTGGCTTCCCGTCTCGTAGGAAGTGCCCACTCTGTGACCTGCAGCTTCTGCCGTCTGAACGGCTGTCTTTGAGCTTCCTGCAGCAAAACAAAGCAGCATTGAAAGTGTCTGTCTCTTCCTTTTGTTTCACTGTTTTCCTTCCAAGGGGGCTCTCAGAACTTACGTGCCCAGCTGGAATTAATACACACAGTCTCTGCAGAGAAGACTGGGGAAGGGGAGGAGGCCCAAGGGGGCGGTGTGAGTATTTGCTGTTGATTTACACATAAATCAGAACCAGCGTATCACTCCACTGGATGTCTGAGGCAGATCAAGGACAAAGGAACCTCAGTTTTTGACCCTCAGCTCCAAACTTTTATGTGCCTGGTCCCCAGACTTGTATCAACAGCCCTTGCCGTAAGTAGTAACAAATGCCAAGCAGAGAAAGGCAAATCTTTCTGCAGCTCAGCATAAGCCAGGATGTATTTATAGGCAGGACTGCATATCTATCTACCTGAGCTTCAGAGCTGGCAGCTCTTTGTGGAAGAGTCTGAGTCAAAGGTGAGATAAGTAGGGAGGGAGAAAGGGAAGTCATCTGCAGAAGTATTGAGCACTATTCTCAAGTTAGTATTTTGATGCCACTCTGTCATAGGAGCAGCTTGACACCAGTTGGTCAGTAACCCAGCAGAATATTGCCAAAATCAAACACCTCACTGCTGCATCTGTGTCACAGGCAAGCATCTGGCTTCTGGTTTTCCCCTCTGCACTGCAATGTAGGTATGAAGAAAAATGGGGAAGGAGACATGCCAGGGTTTTCTCCAGACATTCTTCTGAGAAGGTCTACCTTCTTGTGCAAACAGAGAGATATTTCAAAGGTGAGTGGGGTTTAGAGGGTTTTTCCTGCCATTTCACTTTAAGCCTGGAGAGGTTCCTGCTGTAAGCCTTTGCTTTAGCTTTAGATCCTTGGCGCACTGGTGTCCATGACAGATTTATGCTAAATGGAGTAAATCCAGCTGAGCACTACACATACAAGTGTCTACATCATTTAATTGTCCAGTTTGGATCACTGCAACAAGATTTCTCAGAGTTGTTTGAGTGACAGGTCACTCAGCAGGCCACTCTCAAAAGTTTTAATGGATGCTCTTGAGTTGTCTCCCCTGGCTTACCTAGCTATGCAGTAGGCTTTGTCTTCTGCAGTAGTTCATGGCCTCCTAGCCTCAAGCCATAGCATGCAGGGAACACAAAAAACACTAGCTGGGTGGAATGCAAAGCAGTCCTGTCATTATTTAGATCACTTTGAACTCAAAAAATTTACCCCACTAAAAATTGAACCATTATATCTTTATGCCTGAGACATAACTCATGAGACCTACACAAACTCAGGGCCAACCGCTACAACATACAGTAGCCAGTCTGCCCTGGAAACACTGGGATGGAGCAGTGGGTGGGTGAAGGACAGAAGGACATTCTGCTACCTTTTTGTCCAGGAGCCACTTTTTTCGATCCATGGTATAGTCACAGCCACACAGACTTGATGATCTCAAAGACTTTTTCCAATCTACCTAATTCTGTGATTCTGTGTGATTCTGTGATTCTGTGACCCCAGCCTTGACATCAGTGGTGTAGTAGGTCGTTCTCACTGTTCTCTGATCATTACTAAGTCTAAGAACCGTTGCTGGTTTAATTTACAAATTGTGGAAATGAGGCAGAAATTAGATGATGAGCTGGCTCAGAACCAAGCCCAGGACTTTTGCATTTAATGCTCAGCTAAGCTGCTCTCTTCTGTTGCATAGAACCTTGAATGAAGATAGTCTTTAGAAGGGGAATTCACAGAGAAGAGTGAGATCTACTCCAAGAGGGAGTTCTGGTGTTAGATTGTGCTAGAAATAGCAAGTTTGTGTTACAGAAAGACAAGATGATGAAGTCTTAAGTTTTTTTATACTGATCAAAGAAGAAGATAGGAGCTTTATGGCGAATTTATTATAGAAATAAAAAAATGAGAAGGTTTTCTGAGGTAACGAGTAAACTTGACTCAATAAGTCATTAGTCTGATTTGCATTCCTCAAAATCATTTCAGAACATAGATTTGGCCCAGTGGGTGAAGTTATTAGTCAACCCTATCTGGTATTCAACCTGTGTAGTAACAAGTAGCACGTGGTGATGAAGTGGAATTACAGACAAAGCGTGCTGTTCTTACCCAATCAGACATTGCTACACATGGCATGAAGCATTTCTTTCCAGCTCTCACTGCTGATGACCTTGTGCCTTCAAGTATCAGACTGAATTATCCTTATCTCCTGAAAAAGCTATATATAGTACTTTGTTGTTGTAAAATCTGGCACCAAGAGGGGGTTTTTTTACACATTAACATTAGGCTGATTGTAGTGGTTGGGACTACTGGACTTTCCAACACCACAATATTCTAAAAATACCACTGAAAGCCTTGACTGTTCATGTGGAAAACAACAGACACTCAAACTCTTGGAACAAGGTGTAAACTTTGCTCTCAGGTAAGTTATGGTGTCATGATTGCAGCAAGTCATCTGAGAGCAAAGCTGATCAAAGAGAGCTGGTGAGAGATTTATTGATCAAATGAGAAGAATGAGTGTGTATCAGACCTCCTACTCATCTGTACTGACAGATCCTGGTATGTCCATTGCATGTGGCCAAGAGAGTCATTGGCCTGGGTCATGGATCAGAGCCAACTAAAGTGTATCAACTGAGAAGCAGCAAAATGTAGCCAGCAGTTTCTTTTTTCTTCTTGTGGTAATAGCTTTCTATCAGAGCAGAAAAGACAGGCACATGCATTCCTGAACCTGCATTTGTCTTAAGGGAACATCAATGACAAACTGTTCTTCAATATTTTTTCCTGACTACAAAAACTGCCTGGAAATGATGTGAAGATGTAGCTTGCAGGCAGAAATGAATGGCATTAACTAAGGGGTGTCACCACCTTAGTTTGTTCCTTAGACCTGATGCATCTCTTTAAGATTGCAAATATTTTTAATTCTCAACCAGTTTAAACAACCTCTGTGGTAGATGCCAACTGGTCACTGAAGTGACATCTAGGCAAGGACAATGCATGCAATATCACAGCCACTGTATTCTTTGAAACATACATCTTCAAAAAATGGAACAGCCAGGAAATGGGAAGATAGATAAAATTTTCCACTTTTTCTTTTTTTGTTGTTTTTATTTAACTCCAGAAATACTGAATGAGAACAGTCTAAGAAATATTCATGTCATCAGTGACATGGTTTTGGGTGGGGAAGAAAAGGACTACATGGCCAAGAAAAGGGTATCTATTATACTAACTGGTTTTAGTATTTGCTTTCCAATTCTGTTAATGACTTGTGCCATGTCTGTCTGTTCCTATTGCCAGACCTGCTCAGTCTGGAATTGCCTTAAAGTCACTTTCAACTTGCAGATTAGGAAAGTGGCAAAAGTACATAAATTTTCTCAGCAAGTCACTTTTGCTAGCAGCCCTCTAGCCTGGTCCAGTCATGTGTTTATCACCATCTCATGGAAGAGTTGTACTGCTTCCAGAGGAGCTCTTTGCTTTTGTGCAGAAGAGCTGTCACTCCCTCAGTATCAGTAAGCCTAAAGTGAGCAGCTAATATCCCCTGGCAGTGCTTCCAGGAGGCCTGGGTGCTACACAATAAAGATCATGTTCTTCCAGAAGATGAAGGGCTTGCTATTCTGGTTAACTGGGAAGACCCCTTCCTGATGCTCCTTCCAAGCATGTTGGTTTTATTTTTAACTCTGTTTGCTTTAGTCTCATCTTTGGCATCAGGGATAAAGCTTTTTACCACTGCCAGCTTAAAGTGTCAATGCCTGAACAAGTAGATAGGCACTGATCGAGAGTCTCCAAAGCATATCACTCTGCAGCTCACAAATTGGTAGGAGTTAAGCAGTGCCAGGCATGCAAAGTTAAGATATTTAACTTTTATCCAGCCTCTTTTTTGGGGCACTTAAATACAATTCCATAAGCCTCCAGCCAGCTATCACCTGTAGTAGTGAGCAGCAATTCCTGTCACTGAGAGATATCATATAATAAATACTAGGTTGGAAGGGACCTCAAGAATCATCTGATCCAACTTTTCTTGGCAAAAGCACAGTCTAGACAAAATGGTCCAGCACCCTGTCCAGCCAAATCCTAGAAGTGACCAATGCTGGGGAATTCACAACTTCTCTAGGGAGATTATTCCTATGGCTCATTGTTTGCTCTCATTGTGAAAATTTTACCATGTGTCCAGTTGGAATCTCCCCAGAAGTAACTTGTATCAAATACCTCTTGTCTTTTTCATATGACTCCTTGTAAAATGGGAGTCTCCGTCTTTGGAGATGCTCAGAAACAGCTCTATAGTTGGACAGCTGAGCAGAGTATGTTGTTGGACTTTTATGTCTATCTCATGGTCTATCCAACTACTACTGGGTACACTCAGACTTGCCTTGAGCCCTGCAGAAACAACTACTGAATTGACCCATCATGGCCCAAGGAAACATACTCATTGACATTCTACAGGCTGCTCTGACATGCATTAGGAATTACCCACCACAAATCAATCTGTAACATGCAAAAACAGTTATGGATTTATTATTTTCTCTTTTGTTAAACTGTGCCAAATATTTACAGCTCAGGCTGTAAGTGAACTGGGGATTTCATGCAGGAATGTCTTGAATTTCACACTTCCATGCATTTGTAACGATTTCTTTTTTGTTCATCTTTCTGCCATCATATCAGCTGTTGAGAGTTATCATTCTCTCTCTCCATGAGCCATATAGCATACTCCAGGATCCACAGAGGTTGTACCTGCACCAATTACTGGGCTCATGGGTTAGAAGCACTCTCCCCTGCCTCCAGAGAAACAGCACAGCATCGTTGAGAAAGTGGTTTAAACACATCCACAGGCCAAATCCACTCCTGTGGTAACCACTAAACTAAAAAGTTATTCTGGGCATACATTTGGCCTTATTTGTCATCAGTTCTTTCAAAACCTCTCTCAGTTTCAGTCTGGAGAAGACTGGTGGCAATATGCCATCAGCAGCTGACTAGTATGACACTTGGTCCAGAAATGGGGTGAGTGAGGTTATCAGAAGATAATTCAACATCATTGTCACCATTCAGTCACCATTTTTCCTGGCTCCGTTGCCATGGAGTTGTAGCATATGCTACACAAAATAACAAAGTTATTTTAGGAAAACTATGCAATGAACTTCTGTCCTTAGTCCACCAGGCTCCCTACATGCTGATTGCTGGGATGTTAACTAACTGGAGTTTGCAGGTTTGCCATTGATGGAAAACTCAAAAGTTCACGTTTTACCAAACAACACGATACACGTCTATGGCATGGGTATAAGGCATAGTTATGCACAACCAGCATTAGCTGAATGTTCTTAGACTGTATCTGTGGAAAATTAACATTTCCCCCTGATCTGCTTGACTGGCTTCATGTCATTCCTCTGGCGAGAGAGACAGAATTACAAAAGCTTTTTTTTTCTTTTTTTCCATGTGCCATAGCCAACAATGTTGTACATTACTAGCCTGTAGCACAATTTCTAAAATTGGAATTTCCATTAGGCAGACTAAAAGTTTTCTTTCTGGAAAGGCTGTATCTCTTTCTCTCTGCTGCCTCTGCCATACCTCTCCAAAACATATGTTTTCTATCTTTTTCATTTATATGTAAGAAATCACTGCTGACAGATATTTTTACTTTGCAGTTTATCTTCTACTGACCTCTTAAAAAAATAAAAGAGATAAGGAAGAGAAAACAGATATGGATTTACTGGTATGACAGGAGAGAGATGAAAAAATAAAAAGAGTAAATTCCTCAGTTCAAATGTGAGCCTGCCAGACTGCAAATCAAAGATTTGCTAAATTCCGGAAATGTTCAGGTCATTTTTCCTTTTCCTCTTTCGTACTTCGAGGTGCAGTCTGGAAGACAAAGCCAAATCATTGTGAGTGTTCCCAGTATCTTCAGTTGTCACCAGAAGTACCAGTTCTAGGAAGTCTTCCAGGGAAGTCGCTTTTTATACCTTCACTCTAATTTTAAAGATGTTAAGACAATGTATCCACCTTGCAAGAGGCTTCTGCAAACTGAACCCAACAAGAGCTTTTCAAGGGTCATGTGTGTCTCACAGAAGCCTTGGATTTCAAGTGATGAACTTTAAAAGCATGGATCACTCTTTATTTCCTCATTTAAGGTGGCCCTGACATAACTGAGCTCCAAGTTGACAACTATGGGAAGGAGTACATAGAAATCAATAGTGCCTGAGTACATTAAAAAAAAAAAAGACAAAGACATCTCAGTTTCTAAAGCTCAGCCCAGGAGCCAAGGCTCACATATGATTGCTCTAAATGATACTTACTAACTATAACCAACAATAAGGGATGCATTTCATGAATCAGTATCCACTTCTGTGATGGCTATGGACTTTGTTAGCTTGGTCCCCCAGTGTAGTTCCCCATAGCCAGAGATCTTTGTCATGAGTCTGGCTGGCCTCCCAGCAACACCTACTTCCATCTGAACTGGATGCCATGAGATCCCACCCAGAGGAGTCAAGCCTCCCCAGGAACAATGAGTAATTCTTGGGAGACGCCACTGGAAGGCTGCTGCCGTGGCACGGGAAGGCCGATAACATCTCCCAAGCCACAGCAGCCCTTTGTGTCAGCAGACACAAGTGGGATGTTCCTTCTTAAGCTTTCCAGATTTGGAGGAAGTGGACCTTGAAACACAATGCTCATTGAAATAGACTTTCATCTGGGGGATCTTGCAGTGTAAGTGCCGCTCCGTGATGTGCTTTCCATCTGCAGCCGAGGCCTCCTGATGCATTTCCTGTGTTTGTTCCAGAGGGACGGATGGCAGCACCTTAAAGCAGGCACAAGTTGTACTGGACGGTGGGCATTATTCTGGGCTGCGGAAAACAGTAGACATTAGTAATAGCAGTATCCTCAGGAGCCTCTGGTGGAAGTGGATGATATGTTGAATTACCTCCTCTCTCTCCTTCCCTCTGCACAAGAATAGCTCTCTCATTATAGAAGGGTTTAAAAGCATTTTGTATCGAGCTGTGGTGATGCGATGTGCCCTGTTGTTCACAACTTCTCTTGGAAAGGAAAGGCCACCTACTCTTATGATGCTAAACAGCCCTGGAGAGCAATAGTGTAACTGGGAGAAAATTGCAAGGGCTGGAACACTGAGTGGCATTCCACTGTGACTGGCAGGTTGGGTGGTACAAGAAATGCAGTTGGGAAGGACACTGCCACTGAGAGAGGGTCACTCAGCTGTGAGCTAAGACACTGAAGGCAACTCAACCCAGCAACCGTTTTTTTGTCATATGGCTACTGACCAGTCTTCAGGCTGTGGCTTTGCAGGATTTCTGGTTGTTCACGGGGTCTTGTAATTAAGCCTAAGCTGGCTGCAAGTACAAATGAGTAAGTCTGCCATGTGGACAAGTGCATAGCTTATCATAGGAGCATAAGGACAATATGTAGCTGTTTCTGAGGAATAAATGTTCTCATCAAATCCTGTGGAGTAAGCCCCCTTTTCTGTTATAAGGTCCAATGGAAAGAGATAGAAGTGTGCCGTACTTAATTGGCATCTCCTTACCAGAAGTATTTCAGGAAGTCTCAAATGGCAGGGAGATGAAGCTGGTAAGAGGGAAATAGAAGTAGCTTTTCTCTCACAAATCAGTTCCTGAATTTTAGGCCTGAGCCCAGGGCATGGATCATGAACTGCAGGTTTTGGAAGCTGGAGATAGCTCCACTATTTAGTCATCTTGACAGGCTCATAAAGAGAGGAAAACATCCAACCAAAAAGTCATTGAGGATACATGGGGATGGATGGTGTGTTGTGTGGGAGGAGGAAATTATTACCAAAAAAATAGTATCAGCCTCTCACAGTCCACTTTGGTTGCAAAATCTATTTTTAAATTTTCACATCTAGAAATACTTTCTACTGGCAGATCCCCTCTCTGCTGATTATTCAGGCACTCTAGAAAAGCCTCCTCACTTCCATCTGCCTCTAATGACCACATGCCATCCAGTCTGAAAGGGAGAAGAATGTCTCTTTTTATTATTGATCCCTTGTCTGTCTCAGTCTAGACATCATGAGGCTCCCAGGGTGGGCTCAGAGCCGTGGGGTGAGCCTGAGCTAGGGCAGGGATGCAGCAGGCAGAGCAAGCAGGCAGGAGGGCAGCCTGCCTGCCCCACAATACTGCTGGAGAAGAGTCATTGGATCAGAACTTAAGGCAAGGGCAGAGTGAAAGGAAAATCACACAAACAAAAATAACAAGAAAGAGAATGAGAAAAGGGGAAAATTAATTGTTTTATAACGTTCTTTAATTTTTTTACCAAGACAGTTCAGGGTATGCTAAACAAAGGACATCAGGATACACGTTAGAGAAATCAGAAGACATTGCATTAATAATTTACTGTCATAAGGGGAAAGCAATTCAGTTCAGTGACTAAAGGAAATTTTTGCTTCAGTGTTGGGAAAAATTATGGCCAGTAAGAATTCTGATAATAATACTGAGGATTACAATGATGCTGAAAGAGTTTAGTCATGTTAGACTTTTGCTGTGAGTAATGGTGTGTAAGCATATAATGCCCATCCAAGAACACCATATAAAAACTATTCTAAGAGCTGAGTGTCTGATGAACAAACAAGTACAATGGCCACTACCCATAGATACATGCAAATGGTTATCCTCACAGTGACATCTATTCAACACGATTTTTCATGGCTGATATTTGGGTACCATTAGGAACTTCAATGCCTCACACAAGGAGGTTCAGGGTCAATAGATAGCCCTGAACTGGGAAAGGATGAATTTTCTTCTTGATCTGAGTTGACTGGAGAGGGTTCCTGGCTTATGCTGAGGCTATTCCCACAACTATAGACAATTAAAACTAGGTGAAATAATTCCAGCCTTGAAATTTTTCACCTGAAAGGCAGCCATGCTAGAAATAGTATTAATGTTGTTATGAATAGAATATAATAGAACCCAAACCTTTAATTTGCCAAATTTGTGAGATTAAGAGATTATTTTAGAAATTAGGCACTGCTGAAATATATTGTTCCCACACTGCAGAAATCAAGGGAGCAGACTGGTAAAGAATACCATATGGTAAAGACTGTCTTAGTGTGACTGTGTATTTTCAAAGTAAAATGTATCTTCAAGATAAGCACTATTTAGAAAGCAGTCATGTCACTTCCAAACATGCCTAACCCTTTTCTGGAGTTTCTCGGATGCTCTGTGTTGAAAGTGCTCTGTGTTGGAAGGGTGAAGATCTCAGACATACTTAATATAATAATTCTTTTGATTAATTAGCTTGGGCTCCTTGTACTTTTCATTATTCTCAATGCATCTCTGAAAAGACATCTGTCTAAATCCATTCTTCTAGAAGGAGTGACTACCTAAAAGACTTGCACTGACACTTAGGAGCGTACCTGAAACAGAGAAGGTCAGCAGAGCAAAGTGAGATTTCCTGGCAATGATTTAAAAATAGGTGATGGAGGAATATAACATTTTATATCAGTTTTAGCATTGTTCTTCATGTATTTCCAGCTTTAGCCACCCTCCCACAAACTTGCCAGACTAAACAGCTGCTTCTACTTGCTTTCACTGAATGTGATATTCAAAGCATGGTGGAAATTAAACCATACAATCATCACAAATGAGACCAGTTTATTAATCAAAAGTCTAGAATGTCAGAGTAGTAAAAGAGTAAACATGATATCATGACCTCTGGTTCCACTGGTATTTCCTACAGATCTAGCTAAATGATACCTTAAAAAATATCCTATCACACAGGGACTATCATCCCTTGGCCTCTCCCTTAGCTGAAAGCATGTCTGAATCACTTCATGTAAAATTCATTGACTAAGTAACATATTTCATCAACATGGATCTCAACTGCTTTTTCACGGTGTTGCATCTTTAGCAATTTGCCAAAGCATCTGAAACTACCAGGTAGTAGGAGATCTGTAAAGCAATGGCAGTGGGATAGGATAGCCACAGCATCTCTCAGATGCCCTGGACTGGGCAGGCAGTGAATAAGCAGCATAATACCAAATGTGGGTGTCATTAGATAAAGTATGTCAATATAACTACAGTCTAAATATTATAAGCCTAAAGCAGCTTAAGTCCCTAACTGCCTCCCACAGACACACAAATCCATCATTAAAATCTGAAAAACCCTAGCTCTGCTGTTGGTTAAGTCTGGAGTTGCTTAAATTCTTCATGATACTTGCGTTCCTCGTGGGGCATGAGCTGAAACACCCGGGGAGAGGATATGGGGGGGGATGTGGGGGTGTGTAGCGCAGTGGCAGCAGGATGAGCTCCAGGGAAGAGGTAGAGACTGAGGCAGCTTATGGAGCAAGGCTCGCTTTCCTCTGTGGCTGTTCCAGCCAATTAATTAAGCTCTGTTGCTTTTCTCTCCCCTCTGTCTTTTTGTCCCTGGTTGCTGCACTGGAAGAAGATGAGGGGAAGAACTTTAATGGGCTTTTCAGTGTCCTCCCCCTTTCATCCTTCCACCTCCATCCCCACTCAGTGCTCCCCGTATCTTTGGAGCTGGCTTTCCTAGCTGAGTCAACAAGAGTTGCAAGTACTTCCTACTGACCTCCTCCCAGCTGGCTGCAGTGTTTGTGGTTATCTCTTTTCCTCTGTGCACTCAGCATACATCAGTTTAACAAAACTCATGGTGTTCAATTAAACCTACAATTTTTCTTGCTCTCCAGGAGACTGGCTTTGTGCTTCATTTTGTTCTCTGCATCCCTATTCCTGAACCAGTAAAGACTGAAGCTTTTCAACACAGTATGCTTTTAAGCTCATCCTCAAATTGACAGCATTGCATCTAGCATTAATTTAACATTTAACTCATTGATAAAACCTGTAACAAAAAAAGCTGCAGAGGGAATACACATTAAAGCACTAATAATGAAAATTTCTTCTTTAAACTGAGATATCTGGGAACAAGCCCACAGGGTCAACAAGAAACAGAAGGCCACATCCCAGGTCCACTGCAGAATATCAGTGACTGTGTCCCCAAAAGTGCCTTCTAAGTTGACCCTGTGCCCTTGAATCCCATGTTCCCTGGCAGCCAGAGCTCAGGAACAGCAGGGCCCCTCAGGGTCCCTGGCTGCTGCCTCTCCGCAGCCCGTGACGCACGCACCCGGTTGTAGCAGGCCAGGGGGGGTTTGGTGAGTCTCTGAACAGCCCTCGGGAGCTTTGCCTTATGTACAAAAAAAAAAAAGACAGAAAAAAATAGAGATAGGGGTTTGGAGTCCCTAATCAGCAATGATTGCTTCCTGTGCAGAAGTCAGCTGTTTCCATACAATAGCCAAGCTGTTCAGGCTCCAGGCGCCATCCCAAGGTCATCACTTCTCTATTGTTGCTCCCCACCCCCATGGAAAATTCCTGTGCTCTTTTATGTATATAAGCATGTTTGGTTTGGGGATTTTTTTGTTGTTGTTATTGGTTTTTGGTTTGGGTTTGGGTTTTTTTTTAGTTTGCAAAACTCACTCCTGCCTCTCGTGGTTGTGGAGGGGCTCAGCACTTGGCACTGACTTGAACTTGGCTTTTCAGAGCTTTTCATTTGTTTTGCATCAACACTGCCTGATGTGCCTCTTATCTCAACATTTTTTTAAGGTTTTCAAGCAAAATACTTATCTGCACTGAGCTCTGTGGAGGATGTAAATCACATTCAAATCAGACACATTTTTTCAAACTTGCTTTTCTAGGAATTCCTGTGTGTCATTGCCCTCTGAGACAGTGAGAAATGAGGCCATGTAAGTTACTAGATATTGTTCCCTTATAAAATATTTATTTCCTTACACATATAAACCCCTCGCTCTTTTACATCTACCTAGTGGAAACTCTGTGGAAGGAAATGTTTCATCTTAAGAAGCCACCAAGATATCATTGCATTGATTCATTTTGAGACCTGCTGAACAAAATTCTACACCCTTGAGAATTCAGAAGTCCTGTAGAAAAATATTAATTTTGAGCAGCTTCTCTGATTTCTCAGAATTCTCACAAATACCCCTCATTCAGCCAGTGATCCAGGGTAACACTAAGCAACTTCCTAAAAGCTACTGCCTGTTGCTGCTGTCATTAATTAGACACAGCAAATTTATTTCTTTGCAAGTTTGGTACCATATAGCCCACTCTGCAGCTTTTGGAAGCACTGACTAATTGACTGAGAATTTCTCTAGGTATGTGTAGTTTACTAAGCAGAACTAGAAAAAAAAAAGTGGATTTCAGGAAGGGCCTATTTGCTCGCACCCCATGTTTTGCAGGAGTGCTAAATAGAAACAGTTTATTGCCATACCTGCTGTAGGATCTCTGCCTGATGCTGGATTCTCAGGAAGGTCAGTGGTGATTGTGGTCTTGTGACATCATCTCTGGTGTCACTGCTAATAAAATAATTGTGCTACTCAGTCTGTGGCTTGCTCAAAATTTAGGACAAGCCAGTGCTTTAACGTGCAACAATTGATGGACACTAAGTCAGACGAAAACTATGCATCTAGTTATGAAAAATACTTTTTCCGGAGATATCCTTTTTTAAATTGTTTTTCCAAATGAACATGTATTGATTGTCTCTACTTCTTGCTGAAGTAAGCAAGTCTAAACTACAGCAGGGCACCCCACTTTGTCTGGGTTTGGGAGTGAGGGCATTTACTTGGATATACAGACTCCTTTCCACCTGTAGGCTGTATTAGTGCTTGTAACTCACCCTTTGATTTCTCTCTGGATGATTTTTTGCAGTTTGTGCTTCTCAGGTTCCCTCAGGAGCACAGAAATCTGCTGCTCAGCTGCCATCCAGGTTCATGAATATTTGTGCCTCTCAGACTCCACTTCAATAGAGTATAGCCAGACAGGCTTCAAAGTTCTGCTGGGAATAATCACTGTTAAAACACTTCTGTTTGAAGGCTTCTTCTTCCCAGTTATATGGGCTCTGATTATGTCTTTTCCAGTACATTATTGCACTGTAATAGTTTCTTTGGGGCCCTTTCTAGCTCTTGAATAGATTATCATGCTATCAATAGGCAAGATACCACAAAACCCCTCTCTGATAACTGTGTCACTTTGAAAATGCTGAGTTACTGTTAAATGTGAATCCTGTGTAGTATACATAGAGCACAAAGTAATAAGCTTTTTAGCTTCTGTGAATAGATTTTTGTACTACTTGAGGTTATTTAAAATAAAATAAAGTGTTTTGGTTTTAGACCATTGCTTTGCCATGTCAGCACAGGTTCAAAATGACAGGTAGAAACTTAAGCACAAAAGGCTGCAGAGATTGACATATAGCATCTGTACAAAGCCTTCTTACCCTTTCTCTGATGACTGTCAGTAGGATTGTACTTCTACTACACACAGCTTTTAAAGTCCCTTTTTCAGTTTTTTCACAAAAATTCAGCTAGAAAAGGCTTTTCTTTCCAAAGATGATTTTTCATGTCTAGCATTTAGTGCAATAGCACAATACCCAAGCCCTTTCTGCTAAGTGTGATATTCTTTGTCACTAGTGAGTGTCTGCATTCTTAGAGTTTACTTGGTGCTGTTTTCCAGAAACTAAGTCCTCAATTGCCCACAATGGGACTTAATACAAGTTCTTCTACAACCGCTACAGTAATGGCTCAGAGCATTACAAAAAACTCTTAACAACACAGTCCTAGGGTTTCATATAGCAGTGTCACATCATTATGTCTGCCATTAATTTTTAATGGAAACAGTGAATGTACATATTCAAATACTTTAGTACAAAAGCATTGGCAAATAATGTTTTAGAATTGTGAAAGAAAATGAGAAATTTCAGGAAGATGTATAAAGTATTTAAGGAAAGAGGCTGTAATGACAATAATTTGGAATGCACTGAAGATGAACTTAAATTTCAGTTTGCCCTCATATGTTATTATATGCTGTAATAATGTTTCTGAAATGAATGAACAGATTGACTTCCTCACCTTTGCTGTGAGGGAGCAATGTCTGTGCTGCTATTTCTCAAATGGGTTAATAGGTAGTATTCTAATATTTTTTATGTGTTTATCTTCTCTTCCTAGGTCTCATACCTTTGAAGACGATGGTTCCTTCCTGTAATGATCCAATACCTAGCTTTTAAAAATCTTGCCAGTTACTTATATCTTTATGCTCAAAATTGCCATTGTAGAGGTGAAGAGTCTTGGAATAATGACTACAACACAACTTTTAAAAATCCCTCAAGTAATTAATTACATTCCTGGAGAGCCAAAGTAATAACAGGAATACTCTGAGTTGTAATAAAAACGTAAGAACATTTTTAGAAGGGCATAATTCACTTTTTAACTGCAGTCTGTTTTGAATTATCAAAGGCAATAGAGAGAGAGAGGGAAGGGAAGCAGAAATGAGATAACTCACGTGAAGAAATAGCACAGGAAATAGAAACCATATGTATGCTAGACTATGAAAACACGCTGACATATTCACCTTCAAAAAACTCGTAAGCACATTTCCACAGAGAGCAGAAATATCTGTAAGCAGCAGTTGGTCACCTGGGGCCCAGCACATGTGGCTTTCCCCATCCATGGCTGAGCTCAAGACATGGCACTACCCCAACGCTGCTGGGGTAAGGTGGAAACCAGTCATAGGTGTCTGAGTCTGGCTGTGCCAGGAGAGCCTGGCAGTTGACCTCCAGGCAGATTGTCCATGCCTAGGTGAAGCCACAGCACAGTATTTGTGTTTTCTACTGTGTGGAACTCAACTGTGGTGCACTGGGACTTTCCAGTGCAGCATCCGCCACCGCGTGGGAACTGCGCACAGATGTTTCCCCCCACTGCCAGAGAGGATGAGACCTCACCTTGCCACAGGAAGCTGCACAGGACAGGTCTGTGCAAACACACAGGTCCCATGGAATAGCTGGAGCCAGGTAGTTGCACATAAAACACTTATACACATTTTTGTATTTAGCATGTAGAGGTACCAAGCATAGCTGGGCTTCTTGATACTGTTAACTAAAGGCTGTTATTTTTGAGTTTGTGGCAGTTGGGTACCCTTTAAGAAAGGAAGATAGAGCTAAGCTTACTGGTGACGTGATTTTAGGCAGCAATTTCTGTGCGCCTGCTCTATTTTTTTGGCATGCAAAAAATAGCTACAGCATAAAGGAGTATTCTGGATGCTTCTCTTTACCTTCTGCTTTCCAGGAGCCCCAATGCATGGATGAGTTCCTGTTGACACTTTACACAAATCGTGTTTTTTTCTCCCTTGGCCTGTGACTCCTGTACAAAAGAAGCTTCTTTTATCACTACCTAAAAATAAAGAACACTAACAAAATGCTCTGATCAAAGTAACTCATTCATGAGCAGAATGATTTTTGCATGCTGCTACTTTGTATGTGAGAACCATTACCCAAGGAGAGAGCCTGTGAATAGACGTAGTGTTTACACAGTACCAAAGTATAAGGTTGCTCCTTGTCGATAAAACAGAAGTGAACCCTCATGATACACTAACATGTGCGTGGTAGCCGATGACACATCACTGCTGCCTACATTAGCACAGCAAAGATGCTTTGTTCTCTGATGTCATGAGTTTCAAATCCCAGCTGGGGATTTACTGACTAAGCCACAGTGAGCTGCTGTGACTTCCCTCCCAAAAGGAGAAGAGGAATAAAATAGAACAGCTTTCTGCTTTTGATTTCACTTCAGAAATACTGCTAAGCACTAGGAGTTATTTCCCTGTTGGTACCAAAATATTACTACAGTTCTTGCTGACAAGACCTACATAGACCCATCAGTGGAGAAAAGGCTCATTAGCCACCTCAGGACAAGACATAATAGCAATTCCTCTGAACTCAGATATATAAACCACAGATCAAATCCTCATTCAAATAAAATTCCTACCACAAATTAGAACTGGTAATTGCTCACGATTTCTCTGTGGCAGGACTCTTATTTCCCTGCACAAATACAGACTGAGCAATTCCAGTTTTACTGTCTGGTAGTCACTTCTTTAACTCTCATGCTTCTTCAAGTTCTTGTCATCAAGTAATAGCACACCATATATTGTGCATGGGAGGTGGTAGAACATGCAAGCTTTTTATAGGCACTCACAGAGAAAATTATTTTTTCTGCTTGTGAGATGAGGGTAGTGCAAATGTGTCACCAGAGCTGAAGCTAGCGAACTCTCCACAGAAGGTTCTTCATGCTGTGAACTAATAGAGTTGAGGACAGAGGCCTGGACTCTTGCCGTCACTTGTGACTTTTTTGAGTGATGATCCCGAAGCATTATGTAATGGTTGAAGAATTATCCTCACAGCATTCCTAGAAAGCAGGGATTATCACTTCATTACTAAAGTAGAAACTGAGTCACAGAAATATTGTGACTTGTACATGGCACAGAGGAAGGAGTCCAGAAAAGGAAAAAAGGTGTAACCAGTGACATAAATTCTTCATCTTTTCTTCCTAGTTATTCACTGCATGATCTTGGGCACTTTCTATCTACTAGCATGCCATTAAAGTGCTTTAAAGCTTTGTGTATGGACAGTAGATGAAGATACCTGGATGGAAAGGACAACTAACTACTCCTTATTGCTGCCGTCAAGAAGCATGGGCTGAAGTCATGTGGCACCTGGGTCAGGCAGGGTTTGTAGAAGCTTGGCTTCCCAGAGAGGTGTCAAGAGAGTGAGTGCCAGTCTGGCCTTTCCTGCAGAAGCAGTCAGATTCATTCCACAAAAACACTGTGAAAAATGGAAAAGAGGATGCTGGGGGGAGAAAGTAGATTAAGCAATCCCAGACCACAAAAGCATTCAAAAATTATTACTCCTGTGTTCTGTCACGTCTTTCCCCAGAGTGAGGGACAAGTAGGAGACAAAAATCTCCATCCTGGTCCCCGGGAATGGACAAGTCTGAATAAAGTTAAAAGTAAGGGAAGATCTGAAATAAGACTAGGCCGTGATGTGGGAGATTGACAAATCTGGCTGAAAATAAGGACTGGAGGACAGTGTGAGAGAACTAAGGAAAAATAATTAGAAAGAATCTTAAAAGGATTATAATTGATCTAGTGAGTTACTGGTGTCCACTGGATCAGCCAGAAAAAGTGCAAAGTAGAAAAGTGTTTTCTCATTTTTTCCTCTAGAAAAAGCAATGAGAACTTATTTATTTAGGGCACAGGAAGAAAGAAGTCTTTTGCTGTTGCAGAGATTGTAGCACATCAGATGAGGAGGTTATGAAAGTTCAAACACACACAAAATTTGTCAGCTTCCTCACCTCCCATTTTGGAGCTAAGTGCACACCACGCTAGAGGTACACACAGGGGTGTTGCAGGAAAAGTGCAATGGTTGTGTTTAAAATAGCACCAACCCTTCCTATCTTACCGGCATTGACTGCAGGGAGAGGCACACCCACCCAGGCCTGCTTTGTGCTTCAAATATTTTACTGGTCTGACTATTTAGATTAGAGATGGAATTTCTTTTTAACTGGAATTACCGTGGGAGTAAGAGCCCTCAGGTAGAGGCCACTGTACAGGCATATAAATATGACCATATGAATGGTCATTCAACATTCCTTTCAGTTTTCATATGGAAGTAGGCAAAGCAGTATAAAATAATACTGTATCTCTAATCAACGCAAGTGCAGAGAGTGCTGTATTATTTTAAGTTCAGCAGGCAGCAGTTAGATTTTCTGGATTTATCACTATATATGGAAATGGCTGTCTCATTTTCACTAAAGCTAGGCTTACTCACAGCAGCTGAGGGTATAAACTGTGTCTGACCATACTGTTCAATCCATGTCAAAAGCCAGGCTTAACCTTACACGTTAGGTTGATCCCAACCTGAACATTAAATCTGGCAGTCCTCTCTCTAGTGACTGTGGACTGTCTCTAGATTATTCTTTTGACAAAAAAAAAAGGTAAAAACTGATGACCCAATTGCAGTGAATTTTATTCAGTTACACCATTACTTAATAAAGGCTGACCAGTCATTATTAATTTCATCGTTGCTGTCTCAAAGTAGACCTTTGTAAGGCCTGCTGAGTGTTGCACAGGCATTGCATGACCCTTGCAGACAGGCTATGGGCTGGACCGTACCTGGCCAGACAACTCCCAACAGGGGCAGCAGTCACACCTGTGCACAGCCTGCTCAAGGGATCTTTGTGGCAGGAGCAAGATGATGGCAGCTGAAAGACAGAGGTTTGAGCTGTGAGGGTCCTGCCTCAGGAAAGGGGGGAAGAGGAGCGATGCAGCACAACAGATGGGGGCTGCAGGGAGGGACCTGATGCTGCTGCTGGTGCCAGTGACAGCATGGGAGGCAGTGATGGCCTCTTCTCTAGTTTGTCCTGGCCCTTCTGACATTCCTTTCCCTCATTCCCAAAATGTAACCTCAGATCCCAAATACTCTCAGCCTCACTTTCCAGGTGCCCTTTGGCACAGGGCTGGGCCATTTGCTGACTTCCTGCTCTTCCCAGTGGAGGAGCAGCTCTGGTGGCTGCTGGCTGCCTGAATCAGAGAATCACAGAATGGTTTGGATAGGAAGGGACCTTAAAGCTCTCATTCCAACCCTGTTGTTTTGGTGTCATGGTCAGTGACACCTTCCACTAGATCAGGTTGCCTAAAGCTTCCAGGATTGGGGCATCCAGAACTTCTCTGAGTAACCTGTTCCAGTCCCTCTCTCCCCTCACAGTAAAGAGTTTTTTTCCTAATATCTAATCTAAACCTACCCTCTTTCATTTTGGAACCATTCTCCCATGTTCTGTCACTACAGGTTTTTGTCAAGAGTTGCTCTCCAGATTTTTTGTAGCTCCTTTTAGCTAATGTGTCTAGAGTGAATTCCAGGAAGACCTGGGAGGAGGCTTGAGAAGAAGGCATCCCTAGAGCAAAGGGATTGAGTCCCCACCACATTGCCACCTGCTTGGAGCAAGAGAGAAAATGATCCTTCTCAGAGTGCAGGGGATCTCTTCAGGTTTATCACTGATTTGTTATTTTATGAGCCACCATGTGTAGGCTATGGATCTGGCCTGAGCCCAACTCACAGTATTTTGTGTGTGGGATCTGAATTGTGCTGTGCAGTGTGCAATCTGCCTCTGGCATCATGCGTGGTGGGAAAAGGCTGTTCTTCCCCCCTCTGCACACCAAAGTTGTATGCATATATTCAGGTGAAGGGATTATCTGAATGAGCTGGGTTACCAAACCCAGCAGTACAGCTGTGCCTGCACATTGAAATCAACCGTGTCATTCTGGTTTAAAACTAGGGAAGGGAGAATCAGTCCTGATTTGAACTAGGTCTTGAAAAAATGTATGCATGACATTCTCTGCTGGATGACCTGTCCTGTAAGCTCAGCAGAACCAGTTACCCACCGCATTTATGGACTGCCAACAGCAACTTTCCTGACTCCTGCCAGCAGAGGGTTTTTTTCCTCTTCACATCTTCTATCTCCAGTGGAAACAGTGAACCAGGAGCAGGGGCTCAGCCAGAGCCAGTATTTGACCTTGTGTGCAGTGATGTCCTGCTCTGAGCATGCATGGACAAGGTTTTCCTTGAGGAGCCACAAACTAGGTTGCACTCGCACTGTGCAGAAATCATGGAGGCGAGGGAAGGAGGGCAACACAGAGCTTCTGTCTGCCTAGCTCTGAAGATGAATGCTAGGGGTGTCCTCATTCCATGCATGCCTCCTATGTTGTCCCAATGGGTTGTCAAGGAAAAAACACCAGTGCCTGAATGAAAAAGTATGTTTACACATCTCTTTAATCCATTCCCAACCAAACACCCATCATTTGCTGCAGCCAGCAGTACACGCAAATAAAGGGTTTATTTTTGTGTTACACCATCTCTCCATAGTTATGGAGTGTTTGTGAAGTGCAGCATTTCCGTGTGTATGTTTGAAGAAGTGAGGGATCTGCCATTTTCTCCATTTCCTACTGTATCACCTACATTTTCCTTTCTGTCCACACATCATTAGCTGCCTCCCTTCTACCAGATAACTAGCTCAGTTAAGATAATTTTTTGAAAGAGAAAAAGCAAAGATGAAGCTGCTTGTGAAGTACCTTCACAGACACTGAGAGATGTCTGACAAGACACCATTTGCTTCTCTGTCATCTTTCTCATATGTAAGTCTAGGACAATGATGTGAAACAGAGTTTAGAACCAGGAAAGAACTTTACAAATTATTACTATTTTGCTGCCAAACAGTTACAGAAATGCTACTTAGAACTCCTACAGAATCACTATATAAAAAGAGTCAGGAGTAACTGAATTTCAGGGTGATAGGAGAACCCTGCAGGTTTTCTCCACTCTTCATTCAGCTCCTCCTTCTCTATAGGACACAATCTTAAGCTGAGCCAAGGGAAATTTAGGTTGGATGTTAGAAAAAAGTTTTTTACAGAAAGGGTGATAAAGTATCGGAGTCGTCTGCCCAGGGAGGTGGTGGAGTCACCATCCCTGGATGTGCTTACAAAAGACTGGATGTGGCACTCAGTGCCATGGTTTATTTGAGGTGTTAGGGCATGGGTTGGACTCGATGATTGTGACAGTCTTTTCCAACGTAGTCATTCTGTGATAAGATGCTAGTAGGAGGATGAATTCATTCTACCAAACATAAATTGAAGCTGTGAAAAAAAAAGCATCAAAATCTACAAAATTTAGAAACGAAGGACAAAATATACAAATGTCAAAAATACAAAAATGTCAATAGTTAGTTTTGTACCTACACAACCCCTAAACAAAAATTTCATCAAAGTCTTTTGCAAAATAAATACTAGTGATGTCTACTTTACATTTATCCAATGTACTTCATAAAGTTGTCCATTAGGATTCCTGGGTTATTTTATCTCACATATTTGCAAAATGTTTAAATGGAGATATTTGGATTCAAATGCAACAGCAGTAAAATAGAAAAGTAGAAGGGAGAACAAAAAAACAGCCCAGCATTTGATTTTACATAAAAATTTTATAGCAAAAAGCTAACTTAGAATCTTAAATTACAAAGAAAAGTAAAATAGATTAAGACATGCATATATTCTGATCTTTACAGATATTACTCCTTTTTTATTACAGTCTTTCATGTGCTTATTTCCCTTTAGTCTTAACAATGAACTATAAGGTTATGAAACCTGCACATCACAGATTTGTTTGTTGCTACCAGCTCTGACAGGAGTTTTCGGCACATGGATCACCTGTTTTTGTTTAAAATGTTGTTGCTTCTTTGTCTTCTGTGACTTTGTACATCTTGATTCCCAAGTAATTTATTTTCTTAGCAGGAGCCACGTAAACTTGTCATATCTGAGAAAAGAATTGCTTTGTTTACAAAACCATTTTTAAAAGAGTAATTTAAATTTGACCTAGTAAAATATCAAGTGTTTTCTTATCTGTCAGCAATGGTATTCTTCTTATCAAGTTATGCAGCCATTAGGACAACTGAGAAGTAGCATGCCTCTGTGTTATTATGATGTCAATTATTTATTAGTACTGCGGCTGCAGTATTGTCCCTGGAGGCTCCCTGTAATTGAAGTTACCACTTTCAACAGCTTAATCACTTGAAGCTCTTTTGATACAAAATTACATAATAATCTAATTAACTGGAAAGGGATGCAAGTATTTCGTATTTCTCTTTGACAAAAACAATAGAAGTGTCCTTCATGTTAGATACATTTCTGTGGAGTAAGTAAAGCAGTGGTATAGGATCCCCTGTAAAATCATACAGTTCTCCAATCACACTTGTCACAGAAAGCCTGAATGGGGTAGAGAAACCCATTGCTGGCTCGAGGAGCACTAGTTTTGGAAACATTACTCTGCTGCTCCTCATGCACACACATAAGCTGGAGCAAATCTGAAGTCATCTGGGACCCCAGTGAGCAGCTATAAGGCAACTATTTCCTGTGCTCGTGTCATTTCTGTGACACAACTGCAATTTCAGCTCAGTAGAGTTTTCCCAGACCCCTTTTTCTTGCCAGGAAAGAAAAACAAGGCAAACTATGAAATTGTTGGCTGCCTTTCTACCGTAACTTTTTTATATAACTGATTTTCAGGCTTTCTCAGGCTTTTTGAAGATGTCTGTCCACAGTCTTTAAGAAGGTAAAAAGCCTTTTATCAGTTACCAGCAAAATTACACTTGGATGTGATAATCTTAAAGGTCTTTACAACATAAATTATTTTTTCTTTCTATGAAAACAGCACTTCTGATGACATGATTTCAATAGAAGTGTGCACATATGCTATGCACGGTGCTGACTTTATGCTTTTGCATCATGGGTTAAAAATGTGTGGAGACCAGCTACTTAAACATGGGTTAGAAATGCTAAACCTTGTCTGGGATCATTGAATAACATTATTACAAAAGCTACTCTTTCAACTCTGATAGGAAAGAGCCATGTAAGGGAATATCTTTTCCCCCTTTATCTTGTCATTTCACTCATTATTTTCTCTTATGAATATTAACTTATGATGATTTTGGCTTGGGTGTTTGAATTGGTATTTGCCTAAATGCAAAGTGGATAGAAAAAATTGTCAACTTATGTAAAGGAGTTAGCTTTAGTCTTACCAGTGTCACAAGATACAGGATATCAGAGAATCAAGCCCTTAAGTCCTGCTTGCCAGATAAGAAGAGCCTGCTTGCCATAGGAAAGCCTGTTTTACCAGCTCAGCTACACCTTTTCTCACTTCTTTCTTCATTATCTCTGCTTAGCCAATTTGGCTGTTGAAGAGAACAGAGTAGAATAAAACAAAAAGCACATACAAGACAAAGGAGACCCTTGAATATTACTTGCATCTGAAATTAATTTACTCTGGCCACCTGAGAGTGTTTAGGGAGCAGGAAAAGCAACACCTTACCTAGCCAAGCAAGACTGAAGAACATGGCCCACATGCAAAGGACATGCAGTGAATCTATTCATTACTATTTTAGCAGCACCTGAAGGAACCAGTGGGACTGGGATCCTGATGTTCTGTACAAAATCTGAATAAAGGTACCTCCCACCTGCTAGAGCTAACAGCCTAATGAGGCAAGAAAAGCAAAGGCAGGAGGCTACACACAAAAGGGGGGTTGTAGTAGATGTTCTTTAAAGGTCCCTCCCAACTCAACCTTTCCTATAAGTCTTTGAAAACATAATGTAAGTGTGACCCTATAGCTATATTCAGTCTCAGGGACTGCAGACCTGAGTGGGGAAGTGTTGTTAAGTGTTGGGCTTCCTCCCATGGCCCCACAGCCAAATGTAAAGCTGCAGAGAGCTCTGCTCCTAATGTACCACAGCACCACACCACAAATAGTATTATCTATGCAACCCTTCTTTAGGACAATACTGTTCTCTGAAAAGTCCAATGTGTTAAGCATGCAAGTAACATGCAGTCCCTTCTACTTCAACCCTTTTTATCAGGGCTGCCACCAGGAAAAAGTAGTAGGGTTACCAATGCAGCTTAGCCCATGCGCATCCTGAATCCCAAATGACGAAAAGAGGTCTGAACAACCATGTGACTGCCAGAGGGGCCTGCCACCACAAAAACACAGACAGTAACCATATCCACCAAAGAACAGGTCAATGACCTTTTGCTTACTATGAACTCAAAGCCCTCTTGAACTTAATATATTTTTTAAAATCAGCTGATGATTGAACATATGTTGCAAAAACAGCACATCAAAGTGCCACCTTAAGTGTCTTGAGTGTCCATAAATGTTCCACAAGAGCAGCAGAGGGAACTGTCTCCTGACAATGCACATTAAGTTCCTGCAGAGTTCAGGCCTGACTTTTCTAGTGCTTAGGTCATACACTATCCTCTGTTTTATATAAAACCTACCCAAGCTACAGGGGAGACACCAAGAAATATTAATGTAAGCATTCAATGTGCAGGAAAAAAAATTGCTTCAGTTCAAGCAGAACAACAAACAACAGTCACCCGAGGACAAGGGAAAGGACAGTGGGTTCATTTGGCTACCCATCAAGGCCTTAGTGTAATTACACAGTGAGATCTTGCTGTGTTATTGTGTCTTCATTAAGCTGAGTTTGGGGTTATGTTGTTGGATTTGATACAAATTTGTGGGCATAACAGTATAATTAAATTAAGAAATTAATTTATGTAAATACAAATAGAAGTTCATTGTTTTCTTATTGCTCCTGTTACCAAATTCCAAACTTTGCTATCTTGGCCAGCTTACCTCGCATCACTCTTCCTCAAAATCTTCTTCTACAGTGTGTTTTTTGGTCAAAAAGATAAAATCTCATCCCTTCCCCAGAGGTCTGCATTTAATAAGTGCAAGTTCTCAAAATCTGACTTCTGCTTTTTTGAAGGACGTGACAAATTGCTATAGACGAAGATGCCGAGACGGCACTAAACACATGACTGAGGCTTGCTGGGTTTTGATGATGGAGTGTCACATGCTGCCAAGCTGTCTCTAAACAAGATCATTTATACAGTAATAGCAGCTGAGATGTGAAACACAGATTAGAGAACTTGTTGTTTTGAGGTATTTCTTTTTTCTTCAGAAGGTCTGATATGAAAAGAGAAGTCAGGAGAAAAAGTAGTATAAAATGTTGATGCAATGTTGTTTTTCCCTTTGAATGGGAGAGTAGAAAGATTTGGAAACATTTTTCAAACCTTCACTACTGCAGCTGAAATACATAAAAGATCAGAGCAAAAATCAAGACGAGAATTTTCAGATTCCGTTTTGTTTAGAGAAGTTACAGGGAAAAACCTTTATTATGAAGGCATTACAAAGATTATCTTCTAGCATTAAATGTTTAATTTTATTGTGTTTGTATATACAATGCCTAATTTTGCCTCCAGCTACAGCATTTTGCCTGCGATGATAAAGCACTGTGGGTACATAAGCAGTGTAGGTACATAAGACTACTAGAAAGTCTGGTATCAGACCAGTATTACTGGCAAATCTTAAGACTGAGCTAACTGGAGTGCATAGACAGAGAGGACAATTATCTAGAAGTGTATTTCTCCTCTGTATTCATTATAGCATTGTCTATTTATGAACACTAAGGCTATAACAAGAACTGGCTGAATGGCAGAGCTCAAAGGTTGTGATCAGTGCAGTAGAATGCAGATGGGTGCCTGTAGTCAGTGGTGTTCCCCAGGGATCTATAGCAGGTCCAGTCTTACTCAATTTTTTACCAATGACCTGGACAAAGAGATGTAATTTACCCTCAGCAAGATTGGTGATGATATGAAACTAGGGCAGGAGCCAATACATCTGAAGACTGTGCTGCCATTCAACTGGACCTTGACAGGCTGGAAAACTAGATGGAGAGAACTTAATGAGGTTTAACAAGGCCAAGTGTAGGATCCTGCACCCTGGGAGGAATAACCCCAAGTACCTGCACAGGTTGGGAGCTGACCTCCTAAAGAGCAGTGGAGAAGGACCTTGGCAATCTTGGTGGATGACCTGTTGACCATGAGCCAGCAGTGCCTTTTGGCCTGGAGGGCCAATGTTATCCTGGGGTGAATCAGGAAGAGTGTGACCTGCAGGGAGGTGATCCTGCCCCTCTACTCAGCCCTAGTGAGGGCACATCTGGAAAGCTCTGTCCAGTTCTAGGCTCTTCAGTACAAGAAAGAAAATACGTGACTGGAGCCAGGAAGATGATGAGGCATCTGGAGCTTCTCTCTTATGAGGAGACACTGCAGGAACTGGGCCCGTTTAGTCTGGAGAAGAGAGGTTTGAGAGGCGATGTCATCACTACACACAAATATCTCAAAAGGTGCCAAGAGGGTGGTGACTCTTTTCAGTGGTGCCCAGCGACAGGACGAGGTGCAATGGCCATAAACTAAAACACAAGAAGTTTCACCTCAGCGTGAGAAGGACCTCTTTAGGTTGAGGGTGGCAGAGCACTGGAACAGGCTGCCCAGGGAAGTCATGGAGTCTCCCTCTCTGGAGACATTCAGAACCTACCTGGACACGTTCCTGTGTCACAGCTCTAGGTGACCCTGCCTTGGCAGGAGGCAGGACTAGATGTTCTCCAGAGATCCTTTCCAACCCTAGTGATTATGTGATTCTGTGAATTTTCTTTTAAAGTTAAAAATAAATGGAATTTATGCCTTCTGTTTATAACATTTGAATTTTGTTCAGAGATATGCCAGCAAGAAAATTTACCTGTAAGTACTTTACATTGCCCTATACATCTACTAATGCTTATATTTGTCCTTATGCAGAGGAAAAAAAATTAAACACATCTAGGTATATACCTATGGCATAAGCAGTATGCCATTTCTACTTCCTAACAGGCAAGGTATTTCTTGATGTTAAGTAAACAAATGAAGCTTCATTTCTTTGACTGGATATTTCATTCCCCCCCCCCCCCCCCCTTTTTACTTCTGTAGCTATTTTTAACCCCAAGAGATTTTTTTTTAAGGGGATTGTTTCCTTGAATTTACAGTTATTTAGAATATTACACCTTTAAGTGTCACCAGGCAGACAAGCATTAAGGGAAAAGCAGAACAGAGCTGCTAAATATTCACAAGACTGTAAAAGAGCCCCATGAATCCCAGATGGGAAGATGTTTACTCTTAGCAGAAAATTTTGCATACAGTGAACTAAAGGACAGAAAATACAGGGTACTCCAAGAAACCATCACCTCAGATCATTGCTCTGGGCCAAGGTAACTCAATCAAGAAAACTCAGCTTATGATGCAAGACAGATCTATTGAAACTAGCTCTTAAAAGGAAGTCTTCTTTGCTCTCTTATTTTTACGTAAGGGAAGAAGAAAACTTAATCCCTCTATGAAGCAACTTGAAAGGAAAGCTGGTGTGTGGAGCTGGCCAGAACATGCTGATCTGATTCGTGGATGTCATCTCTGGGATGACATCAAGACACACTCCCTGCCTTGTGGTCTTGGTGCTAAACTTGAAACAAGTATCGTCTGATCCACCGTCATCTTATTGAGGACACGAGGGTGTCATCACTGTTTAAAAAGAGTAACAGCTGAGAACTACAGTTTCCCAAACAGACAAGTCAGGTTGGAGCCTGGACATGTTATGGGATAGTTCAAGGCAATGGATCATGTCATGGCCAGTCACCAAGCCTTGGTCTGCAAGGATGAGGAAATTCTTTGGTTGAGAGGTGAGATAAAAAAACATCTGACATACCAGCAGAATTATGAAAATGAAAGACAACCAAGGGAATTGGGTGACCAGCTCAGACAGAAGGCAGGGAGATTAATTTCCTTCCAATTCAAAAATATTTTTATATGGTGTCTTGTTCAGCACTGAGAAAGTTGACATTAGAAAATGTGATGCATAATTTAGAAAAAGAATAAGGATATAAAAGCATGAGAAAACCCCCTCTATTCCACTGAGACTTCTCTTTTCCATGAACCACATTCACAGAGAAAAATGATACAGGATAGATGTGGCTGAGGACTGTGGTCTTCCTCACCTCTTGAGATCTGCCTATTCTGTGACATATGATACCCTCTGTGTTTAACTGTTCATAACACGAGAGGAGGGTGGCCATGTCATCATGGGTACGTCTTCTAAAAATAACTAATTTGCAGCTGGACTGTCTTTCTCACAGTTTGCACCAGCCTTTAAATGGAATATTAGCAGCTTGTTCTCCACAAGTTACTGTCATGCCCCATTTCCTTGGGATTTTTTCAAAGCAGTGGCCAGAGCTCATGCAGATATTCTCAGTGGAGTTAACCACTGGATTCTGGATAGCAGCAAACATTGTGATCCAGATGTATGAAAAATATATCACAGGAAAAGAAAAAATTAAGCAAGTTGAGATTTCTCAGGGGAGAGTGACAAGAAAAAAACTGAGAGAAGGGGGAAGCCTAAAATTATGGGAGGAATATAATGGGACAAGAAGGGACTATCAGTACATGCAACCAGAAGAATATGGTAAGGCCAATACTATTCACACTCACAGGAGCATGAAATTACAATTACCAGGGCTCTTCACAAGCCCTGGAGCAAAGACATTGCCTGTGGAACTATGTAGACCACTGCTGACCCGTAGGAGAGATATGCTCCTGTCTTTCCCCTGAAATGCTGTTGCCTGGGGAACCATAGCAGGATAATACTGTGATGAGGGAGGCAACACTTAGAGATGATCCTACTGATTATAAACTCCATGAGGGAATGTGGCAGGCCAAGCAAACCCTGAAGCTCTGGTCTAGGACTTCCAGTGTAACTTCAGGTTCATGCAGGGTGAGCAGAGGGCTGGGTAACAAGATGAAGAGATTGTATCTTCAGAACTATTTATTATGCTCTGAAGCTATAAACAAACATGTGAGAGGCGTACATTCCAAACTGAAGTGCATTCATCATTATTGTTAGCAATAACGATTAAAATAATTCTTTGAACTTCCAATACAAGTGCAAATGTCAGGAAAAAAAATCCTGAAAACATGAGAATATTATAATGAATTTAGCTTAAAACAAACCCTATGAATTAGGCACCCTTATCTGCACATTACAGAGGAGGAAATGTTGGCATGGGCAGATTGAAGTTTGCCCAGGGCCAAGCAGGAAACCCAGGGAACAGATTAATAAAGCCCGAAGCTCATGAATGCCAGCCCTCTGCCTCAGTCACAAGATCATTTTTCCTTTCCTTCACTTGATAAATTGCAAAAGAGTTAAGTTAGGCAAATCCATAATTATGGGTTTGAAAATAACCTTCATGCCATCTCCCAGGCCAGGGTATTCAGAACTACATGGGAACAGAATTCTGGTAAAAGAAGTTTTCTCTAATTTCCATGTTGGCCAGGAGTGCAGATCAGCTAGTAGACTTAAGCATCAAATTGGGTAGTCTTTATAGGCACATACAGTATCAAGACTTTGAAAGAGGTACTGGAGCAGACCCAGAACTTCTTTAGATTCACTTGCTATTACAAACATTAATTTTTTTAGTTCTCTCACAGGACCAATACATGTTTTACTACACCAAGGAGGATATGCTGCTTTGCACAAGAGACCCTGTGAGCCTTGCCCCAGAACGCATGGTCAGTCTCTGCTTGAGGAAATTATTGGGAGGCTGAATAAGGTCCAGGATCCTTTTCACCAAGGCAGGACTCAAACATTGCTCATCCTAATAAGTGAATGTTTTCAGCATTAAGCAATTTATCAACAGGTGGAATTAGTCACCATCTTCCCTGTTTAGTTTTCAGCCTAATCTGACAGTCATTTCCAGAAAATCCTTATCAGCTCAGATCTCATAAGCAAGAAGGGGCAGGAAAGATTTATCATGCTTGTGACAGCACTTCAGCATGGCCTGAGATGGGCACCCAGCTGCACAACTGAAACCAGACCTTCATCAGCCCTGTTCAGCCCCCCAGCAGACACTCAGGGCAGCCTGTCACTGTTCTTGGAGCAGAGTGCAGCTAAGCGAGCCTGGGAGTCATCCTGGTGCAGATATTTGCCCTGACTACTCTGCCTGCTGGAAGCATCAGCCCAGCAAGCCTTCACAGCTTCAGGTTTCTGGGCTGGTATTTCTGCACAGCACTGTGGTGTGGCAGGCACAGGTGCAAACCCATCTGAAGGAAGGTTGGAGACCTTTTACACGCCACTGAGTTGCATGTAGAGTATGCCTGGAGACATAAGTGGTATTAGTGATGGAAAGGTAAATGTTTAGGGCCTTTGTGCATTTATTTCCAAGACAGAAAGAGCAGCCAACAGACAGATTCTGTGGATGTCATTTCAGATTTGACAGTCAATAGTGCCTGTCTGATATCTAAGTCTTCTTGTGGATCTAACCTGAAGCTTTTCACAGACTACAGACCACAGCCTGAGCCACGTCAGAGGTGGAAGAGAGACCCTGTAGTGCAGCTATTTAGATTTCTTGTCCACTTCTTACCTAAACATATAATTTCCTATATGTTCTTCCGTTAAAACTGTCATGCATTAATATCTTATTTGTTTGCTTCTGCACCTAATGTGTCTGGTACCAGTTTCAAGTTTGGTGCACTTGGCAGTGTTAAGTTTATGACTGGACTCAATGATTTTGAAGGTCTTTTCCAACCTTAATGATTCTATGACTCTATATTATTTTTACAGCTTGCTAATAACCAGGCAGAATAATCTTGGTCATTGTAGCATGTGTTAATCTCAGGGTAACCATGCTTGGTGCAAATCCTATTCTGATTTAGCACCACTGCTGGCTGCTTGCTGTATCACTCCCATCAGCCAGTTTTGTCATCCACTTTTTGAAGCTATTGACAAACAGTGTTCTTTCAGCATCTTGCTGAGCTATTGGTGTGCTTCTGTGTCTTTCATCCATTTTACCCAAAATAAAGATAAATCATGTATAGTGGCTACCCATGTCCTCCACATCTTTCACTGAAAAAGAATGTTAAGCTTGTTTGGCAGAGACTCAAATCCAGGAACCCAGACCCCTTGGTCTGTAAGGTCAACAGGCCACATTCAACTCCTATGAAATACCACTGAGGCTGGTGACATCCCTCTGAGGAGGAACTTGTCACAATAGTTTTACTTTTTCATGCCTGCAATTAGAATTTTCTTTGCCAGGAGAGAACAGAAAGCAGAGTACTTAGAGTGCTAAGAGGCAAAACAAAGAGATTTCTGTGAAGAGTCACTCTGCCACACCATAGCAGCACCAGAGATGTCTCCCCACCTGCCCCAGGCAGCACTGCAGAATGGCTCACGTGTCACACCAGCCGTGGGGAGGAGCAGTCAACACAGAGACACATGACACGCCAAAGGGACAACTCACGGCACACAGAGGGATGTGCTGGTATCACAAAGCAGAGGACAGGGTCTCACATGAACTACTGGGGCCTCAGATCAGCTGATGGCATCTCTGATCAACAGAGCAGCTATCTTTAATCTTTCCTCCTTCGGGATCATATTTTAACCATGTGAGTGTGATCCTAAGCATCCCAAGCAGAAGAGCACGTCTGCAGTTGTCACTTGCCTAACTACTTCTTCCTTCTCCAGCAGTTTCTCAGATATTCCTCACATGACATCAGGAAAATTATTTTATTTATGCCATTGCTAGTTATCCCATCTGCAGTGAGAACATTCATCATTCCTGATCTTACATCCATGTGCAGAATTTACCTTCAGCTCTCCTCAAATTATTGTCAGTTTCTAATCTAATCATTGTCACTGAGTATCTTATAGATGGCAGAAAAGAGAGCAGAGAAGTATCAAATCCACGAAGAATGTTAAGATGGAAGACTTTGACCTCAGAGGAAAAGAACTTGACCAGAACAGTACATGTTAGGAACAACCAAAGTCTGAAAGTCTTCTGAGGAGTAATGTTTTACTCTTTAAACTGTACATAGTAGCTCCTTGGATTACTTGGTGAATTAAATACCAGCCCTTGTAAACATATTTGGCTGTCTCGTAATATAAAAAGCTCAGGACCATTTGATCCTCTTTGTGAAAGGACTGTGCTGGGTGTCTCTTGTAGCAGGGGCAAGGGTGATGAATTGGCCTCCTGACTGCTGTGACAGCAGCTGCAGGGAACAGCATACCTCATCTCCATGGCCCAGCCACAGGGCTGCACAAGGAAGCTGGGCAGGAGCTGTATCCCACTGGTTGTGATGGATGTGAGGGCTGTGGCACTGTCTGCTGTGGCAAACAAAGCAGAATAAGAAAAATTATCTCAAGGATAAAGCCAGTAGACTTGCACAGTGTTGGCCCCTCTGACCGGCAACAAGAGCAAGAAGGGCACCTTGTGTGGTCAGTTCTGAGAGGATTTGTTGCCATGCTGCACGTCCTTGGGGCTTCCTTCCCTTCAGCACGTCTGTGCCATCAGACTGCCACACTGCAGCACCTGGGTACAGGCTGGTTTCCTGCAGTTCCCCATGACTGAGCTGCAGAGAGGACTTTTGCCACTACTGAGGACAGTGTCTGCCTGCCAGCAGGTTCTTCTGCACCAGTGAGTCATTCCTGAGTCACTTGTCCTCTTGCCAGGAAGAGCCAGTCTTCTCCCAGGGAATACAGCCACCTTCCTGGCTGATATAAAGAGACCAGCTGAAAAGGTGAGACATCAGTGTGCATTTGTTCCCAGAGAAGTTTCCTAGGTATTAAACAGTCAGCACAAAGCAACAGTTTGGAGACAGGTTTAAATTAGCTGCTCAACCTTCCCCTGTGGATTTTATTTCCTTTTTGGATTCTGAGAAGGAAGTTCTCCATGGCCAAAGAGAGGAGAAGTGTTGGGGGAAGATGAGAGGCAGCTGTTGCCAGCTCCAAGGACTTCTGCTGCCAGATCAAAGTGTTCATGCCACACAGCATTAATAGTGCCCTCTAGGAAGTCTCAGAGAAACAAACCTCCAGAATAACGAACAGTTTAGCCCAAGCTTTTTATTTGCCTCCTTCAATTGGATTTGTAAAACTTTATATCACTCTCTGTGAATCTTCCTGGTAAAATTCACATTTGCAAAGGCCACTGACTTTACAGAATAAAATGTTTCCTCTTTCTCTGTTTGGTGATGAATTTTCCAGCGTAGGCCAAAAGTGTCTCTCTTCATGCTTGAAGGATCCATTCTGGAGTGACTGGACCAGGAAGGTATTGCTTAGAGATGGCTGGTCCAGGTGATAACACAGAGCCTCCTGTCTTGCTTTCAGCAAAACCCCCAAAACCTACCCTTTTAAAGATTAACCTACTCTAAATTGACTGCAGTGGGATGTTGGATGGGTACATTTAGAAGCATTTATTCACCCTTTATTCAGGGAATAATACTGAGATCTTCAGAACATACCTGTTTGCCTTTTGTGTTGGCTCCTTTCTAACAGAGACATTTAAATATGCCCTCAATTACCCTTTCATAGGCCTTTTTGACTCAAATGCCCATAATCTTTCTTACAAGATAGGGAGTACATCCTGGTTTCTGCTCTACTAGTGATCAAAATAGAAGGTAATGCCAAAGAATACAAAATCTAGCAATTGCTCCAGAGGACATGAGAAGAGGCTGTTCTTGAGCAAGCAAAGATGATGTAAAACCCACTAATTTGAGAATCTTAGAAATAAAAAAAAAAGGTGTGGTGAGAAGCAGAAACCCACTAATGTGCTTCTTCTCTGAGGAGCCTATGGGGAGGTCAACAAGTCTGTGTAGGATTTTCACCTGGCCAGTGGTGCTTCATTTGCCTGGAAGAGGCTCCTCCTATCTGCAAAAGAAATTCCTTTGAACTCGAGCTGCTCCTTGCCAGCACATGAAATGCTGGCATGAAGAGCAGGCCAGGCCCAAGTGCCAGCTGCCATTCAGGTGGTGAGAGAGCTGAGCATTGCATGGGGGCTGGGCAGTGGTTTTAGCTCAGAGCCCCATCCTGAGAGCTGTGTAACCCTCTACTTTCGGAGAGCGTCAGAGGTCAGGAGCTATTTAATACAGAATGTAAAGATACAATATCTAATGTAAAGATGTTCACCTTTACTAATAACTTAAGTAACACAGTTTTAGGCAACTCTACTGTTACACAAGTTGTGCTTTTTTTGAAATGCCACACAGTAGTAATCTTCAGATTTCCAAGTCCCCATTTCTCTCATTACCCTGGCTCCAAGATTATGATAAATATATCAGCTGATCACCCCACACTGGCTTCTTTGCTTCAGACTGGAGAAGGGAACTCTCACCAAGTCATGGTATTGCCATGAAATGCAGCTGAATGCTCACCAACACTGAACTTATTGCAGCTACAAACTCTAAGCCCCACAATAATAGGAAGTCAGGAATGTTACTCGGTGAAGAAAATTGCATTCTGAAGCCTGTCAACTTTTTTATAGTTGATCAAGTTGGAAATAGGTTCATAGTAATTAATTCTCCCATTTGAAATTGTTTTTCTTGAGAACAACACTATCTGATTTCCAATAAACACAATGGAAAATTTGATGGCATATCATAAGGTCTCTGATGGAAAAGTACAGGCACTGATGAGTTAAATAAAGTTTTGCAGTCATAGTGGCAAGGTAAAGAGCAACAGATGAAAGACTGTTTCTTGAGCAGCAGCTTATATCTGTCAGCTGTCAGGGAAAAGATGAAGAAAATATCTCTATAGCTAAGTCCTGCATAAGTGTGATAAAGATCACACATAAGCCCACTCAAGTTTTTTCAGTAGGCACCTAGAACAACAGATGCTGAGATTACCCATGAGACTGCACAGTATTTCAGGTTCTGTGTACCCATGAGGCTGACACTTTATAAATCAAGATCCAATCCATTCTAGCCCTGTCCACTGCAGGGGGACTTTACTGAATGTTTTGCACTAGGAAATGTAGGCTTTGAGTTAGAATCCTGTTCTACCTCCCAGCCTCAGTGAATTCACCTCAGTTTGAGCACCATACTAGAGGATGGCTGGCTTTGTCTCTCAGCCTCTCAAATCTACTTGCATATTGCTACATATGCAGTGGGAAAATACTCTTTCACATGTTCTCTTGGAATGGGTATTTGCAAAAGCCTCAAGAGGCAGAGCAGCATTTCATGAGGGGTTATCCAGGCAGAGACAATGCCTTGTAACAGCTCAGAAAGTGCAGTTACCTTGGTTTGGGGGGGGCAACAGGGCTGGCCTGGAACATTTGTCATGTCACCCCTATAGGTGTCCCTCCCACCCACTATTAATCTACAGTGTTGCTCTTGATGTTTGCCTGGCTAAATTTACCTCCTATTTGGAGGTAAATCCCTCCAAATAGACTTATCCAGGAAGGCTTTTCCCTAAGTGCTTGAGTGTTTAAAAAAACCTATAAATAGGTCAAAACAATGAGACACAGAGAAGCAATGACCTCTTTTCAGGAAATAGTATCCCACTAACTTGATTCTCATCCACTGCCTATAAGGCCTGGTAATGAGGTTGGGTGTACGGTTATTTTAAATTTGTTATGTGATGTAGTCCACCTTTCTGGGATACCACAGCAGATGTCACTAAGACAAGAATCATCCTTTTATATTTCCATGTGCACAGGACATTGTCTCTCAACAGTATCACTAGCAATGCAGCAAAGTGCTCATCAGAGCATTTTGAAAAGGAAAATAAAGCTGTTGCCCATGAGTGTTGTCCTTTGAAGTGTGGGACTGAAGCCTCTTGGCTGACATCCCTTTCCTGGCCGACTCACTTTGTGCATGACTGCAGTAGCACGCTGCAGTCCCACGGGACCTGTTTATTACTCCCGAGTAAACTTTCCCCCTTCAACATGGGAAAATGGATTCACAATGATAGAAGGCTGGGACATTCTGCATACTTAAAATCATAAGGCTTTTAAAATCATTTTTTAATCCTTTTTCTTTCTGTCAAATGCCAAATAAAAGAATCCTGTTAAGCCATGATTATAAAATATGCCTTTGATGGCTTGTGTGTTTGCCTTGTAGGACCTCCAAGTCAAATATTGTTTAAATCCCCATCAGCTCACCAAGATATATGGAAGGGACAGGGTTCAGGAGGCTGGCAGGGAATTAACTGCATTAGCTGCAAAGTAACTGGCTACCACAGCACCAGTGTTGATACACATGGATGAAAGCACCTGTCAGAAAATGCAGCTTCTGCATGCCATGGGTTCCTTTCAGGCCAGCAGCCTGGCCAGTTCAGATGCTTTGGTCTCCAGCTGCAGGGATACCTGCAGCCACCTGCCCCAGTGGCAGGTGACAACTCGGGCCTTGCAGCAGAAGGGAAAGAGGGACAGACCTCAGGGCATTTCAGGGAGGCTACATGAGGGAGTGGGAGAGAGGAGTTTAATTACTTAGTCTTGCTGGCAGATGGATTTTGAAAGTAGCTGCATCATGTTATGACTTCAGAGGACAAACTGATCCAACATTTGGAATGACTTCTAAAGTAATGTCTTCTGAATGTATTTGTTGCACTTTAAAAATCAGCTTGTCCTGGAATTCCTTACATCCTCCAGTGCAGGCAGGTGGCCTGGGAGAGGTGATAGTACATTTCTTTCCTGGCTCTTGCACTCCTTTTTCCAAGGAAAGCTGTGACTATTCATAAACAAGTCAAATGACACTGGCATTGTACTGAAGTGGTGCCAGTGGTGAATCAGAGACACTTTCAAACCACTTGAATTTTAAGAAGGCAAGAAAGAGTGGATCTAAGTGAAGGCAAAAAATTAATAATAGATAAAAATGAAAAGTGAAGAATCTAACACTAAAAAATCATATATATATATGTATATGATTTATGCCCATTTTGACGCAGACATCTACTTACAGAAAGCAACAAAAGGTAGAAGTTATAAAAGGTGTAATGTAAAGTAAAAGTCAAATATCATTTAAAGTCCCAGTCCTTCTGCAGTGCCACCCACAAGGTGGTATACCTTGAGTTGTAGATCAGGGTGAGAAACATGAAGTAAAATTTCAGGTGATTCTTTAAATAAGCAATTGTAATAATGTGGTAGGATTTCATGAGGAATCTTTAGTCTAATGAGCACAAGAAATAATATGTCATTATTCCCAATCACATTCATTTAATTTTAAACGAATTATGACAAAGAGAAGAAAAAGCTAAAACACTTTGGTAGTTGGTGTGTAAGTGAAAAGAATCCTGTGAAATGGCATGTGTGTGCATGTAATCCCAGATACATGTATGGACTTTGTCACCAAGGCATTCCAAGCACCATGTACTACTCTGGAATCAGGAATGTACAGTACATTCAGAGAGGCTATAATAAGAAAGTAGCACAAGGTAAATAAATACTGAAATTTTTATGAGTGAACTTTTGTGAACCAGTATAAGATGGGAGCATGAGAGGAACTCATAAAAGGAGGGCAAAAGCCAAAGAACAGATGAGGATGAGAAAGCGATATGATGAGTGCAGCAGAGAAAAAAAATGTATAAACAAGCATGTCTTTTGAGATACATTTAGGAGAACATCCAATGAAGCCATGAATCTATTTTAGGATTCAGGAAACGAAATTCTTGGATTACGGTTATTCCTACTACCTGTATCTGGAGTTACAGCCTCATTAAATTCTACTGAAATTATATTATTATTGTGTTCCAGATATGCTTTGGAAACTCTTGGCTACAGTGCAGCGCAGCTGAAACTGATTTATTTGTATCCAATACTGTAACTACATTACAGCCAGTGCTCTGTGTTTTCATACAGCCTCTGCATGTAAACATTTTACAACAGAGTAAGAGGATGACTGCAAAAATCAGGGTCTGCAGATGCGGCCTTGGCAAGCACTCCATAGGCACAGCTTCAGATGAGAGAAACTAGGGGTGCAAATGAAGAGAATATGATAGTCAGTTTCTAATTAAACCAGGCTCATAATAAAGACAAAAAGCCATATGCTTTTTGTAAGAATCTTGACAGGTCATGTCTATGGTCAGGCAGGTGTTCAAGTACAGTCAAAACTATTATAATATCATGGAACATAAAGAGAGGAAGGACTCCAAAAAAATCACTTCTATCCAGAGATCAACCTGCACCATTCCTGAGGTGTCTCAGTTGTTCATGGAGCCTCCAGAGACAGAGAGTCAGCAGTCTTCCTTGATTGTGAGCTAACCTAGCTGCAGTATCCCAGGACTTAGCCATACATCACAACGCTTTACAGGCCAACAAGGAAGGCTGTGCAATGACACACGACAGGACTGGCAGCTGAGCTGTCACCTGTAGAGATAGGCTTGCTGCTGTTGAGCCGACCATGGGGAAACTAAGTTTCCACCTTGGAAAAGTGGAAATCCACTGATGTTGGCAACCTTAAACAATACATGCTCTTTTTACTGTTTAAAGAGCATACGAACAATGATTATTATCAATGGTGACATTATATTCCTGAGTAATTTTCTCATGCCTTGTATGAATCATACCTGCATCTGAACTGATGAGCCTGTAGCAAGCTTTATAAAGCTGTTGTATCATCAAGATAATTAAAACAATGTGTGTTCCTGTCCAATATAGAATTTCAGGTCGGTATAAAACAGTATGGCGTAATCATAAATGAAATGTCTGTGTAAAATGTTGCTATTCTATCAGAATGTCTGTTAATAGCCTGTTTATTAAAGCAATAAAAGTGTAATTTATGCAACCTTTAGCCAACCAGCTTGGAAAAAAAAATATTTCTGGGAAATTATTTCCAATATTTACAGAATCTGGCAAGTTTCTGATTTTTACAGAATCTAACACAATCATGCCCAATCCTTTGAAAATCAATCATGTCAGCAAGAACAGTGAGATGAAGTACGGAGATTGCTGATGCTTTTGAGTGCCGAAATGGATGCATCCCATTTTTGCAACCTCTCCAATAACAACAGCCGCAATGGGCCCGCTGGTTGTTTTTGCAGCTTGCGAGCAGAGCCGCCCGTGCAGCACCCCCGGCCCCAGCACAAACACGCTCCAGCAGCCACCAGCCCCACGCCGCTTCCTCCCGCCGTGCTTCCCAGCTGCTCTCAGCCACAGAGAGCACGGACCCAGCTCCAGTTTCCTCCCAGCGACAGCGGAATGCCGGGGTGTAGTTTACGGAGAGGTGCGCCAAAGACAATCCCTGTGCTACCAGACGGTTTCCATTTCAGAAGGCTTCTCCACTCAGACCCCTGCTGAAAAGCTGCTGCCAAACTTCTCACTGTGCCTCTGTGTACCAGCAGCAGGAAAATCTTCAGTCCTGGCTTCTACGACTTTCTTTCTTCCAGCATTTTTGTGAGTGGACAATGTATCCTCCAGTACACAGCAGGGTGGGTAGGATCTGACCTGTGTCTTTACTTCTTCTGGAGCAATCTGATGGCAATGCAGAGACCCCAGAGACCACCTGGCAGGCTCCAAGTAAAGGGTGATCTTAAATCTCACCTGCCAGGGTGATTGCCAATAAACTGGTGCAGACCCAGCTAATGCCGCTCCAAGTTGTGGCTCTTGTCACTTGCCATGCAATTTCTCAGCATTTTCTGCATATGTAGACACAGTATAATTTCTGCACAGGTATACACGGACTTCTTAAAAGTAAATAAACAGGAAATAATGGGAATCTGAGAAGTGAGTGGCTATAAACACATTGGTAGCTCTCACCTCCATTTGGTGAAGAGAAAGTGAGGAGAAGAACAGACAGAGAAAAAGAGATTCTATTTCACTACATAAAGCAATAAGGATAGCATTTCCAATCCCAATAAACAGTTGAAAGGAAGCATTTCAGAGTAGCAAAGCAAAGGCAAAGTCCTCCACAAGGAAAGTGGGGTTGCATAAACAGAGAGGGTCAAGCTGCACCACCCTGAGCTGGTGAAACTGTCACTTCTTGTATCAGACAGGACTAAATACCAGCACAGCATGGGAACAACATCACAGTGTTGCTAACCCTCTTAAAAATAAAGCTCATGAGCAATCTCTAGCCAGCCACTGGTTTTTGTCTTGCTCAGTAGTACTCAAGGCAGCAGCTCTCTATTTTTATTTTCCCCAACAAAAGCTGAATTGAGGGCCTTGCAAAGTACAAGAGTAATGATCTGCTCTGAGTGCTCCTGCCACAATTATTGCCTGACTGGTTAAATCTTGGATAGGTTTCCACAATCTTGTAAACATGACATTGCAGCAACCTCCAGCTCTTCAATCCCCTGGACACTGTGGGCTTAGGAGGTCACACAGGCCATGCACATCCAGAGCCAGTGAAGATGATTCTCCACTGGGACAGCTCTGCCAAGCTGCCCGGAGACTGTCCTGGCTGACCCTGGAGGGATTGCTGGCAGGGCCACATGCAAGTGGGCAGTCTGCCTGTACCCTCGGGGACATCTTTGGGAGCCTGGCACCACGCCCTGCAGATAGTTGATGCTGGCTGCTCCGGGTGTTGGCACAAGGCAAACCCCCAAAATGCAAAGTGGAAAAGGTCACTCGGAGCGAGCTTTCTGCTCCACAGCATTTGCAAGTGCTTAGTAGCACTTGGTGAGTATCAGTTGGGCTTTTTTTTAAAAAAATATTATTCATTGCAAATGTTAAAAGGAGGCTGTTTACAGCATCTGGTATGTCTTTTATTACTCTGCATGATTTTGGCTCGGTTAGTACTGTAAGCCTGGATTTTTACAGTTCTGCAAATTATTTTCAGCCCTGCGCTTTCTCTCCTAGTGTTACTCATCACAGTGACAGCAATCCACATCACTGCTGTGGGCTGCTCTTTAGGAAGTGGGCACATGATGACACACTGGGAAAATAAGGAGCCAAACCTCATTTGGGAGACACTCCACTTACTCCCCTTTTAGCGTCACGTCATGCCATCATGATCAATCTTTACACAAAGGGGATGACAAGCAGAAAATAAAGGTGGGGATTGAAGAGGAGAAGCCAGTTTCTGCAAGGAAGATTGGAAAAACGACTTTTTTCTGGTTTTGTTCTGACAATACGCGCTCCTGAAGGTCACAGAAACGAGTGAAAACAGGGAGACCTTTTAGCAATCACACCTCCTGGTGCTCCGTCAGGCTGTTCTGCAGCACCGCATCGTCCTCGGGCACCTTGTTCGGGGCTGGCTTTGGCGCCGGGACCCCGCAGGGCCCGCGGTGGCTCCGGCAGCGGCCGCGGCTGCCACCGCGTCCCGGGGCTGCGGGCGCTTTGCTCCTGCCCCCTGCCGGCGGCTGCCGGGACTGCGCCGGGCCCCGCGCCCCCGCTCCCACCCCCGGGACCGCGCCTCGGGTCTGGGGCTCACAGGGACGCGCTGGTCACCAGGCGGGGCTGGAACTGCTGAACGTTCCTTCTCCTCCTCCTGCTGACCTCCACGGGAGTGGTTTTTCAAGGATGCAGCCAAGCCTTCTTGTGTTATTATTATTTATTCCAGGTAGCACAGGGTCATAGAAAGGCGTGGGTTGGAAGGGACCTGAAAGATGGCCTAGCTCCAGCCCCTCTGCCGTGGGCAGGAACACCTTTCATTAGACCACATTTCTCAGAGCTCCATCAAACCCACCCTTAGGCACTTCCAGGGATCCATATCCACATCCACAAATTCTCTGGATGCTCTATTTCAGTGGTTCACCACCCTCATAGTAAAAAAGTTTTTCCTAAAAGCTGATCTAAATCTTATCTCTTTCAGTTTGAAACCATTCCCTTTAGTCTTGTCACTACATGCCCTTGTAAAATGCCCTTCTCCATCTTTCTTTTAGGTTCCCTTCGGGTGCTGGAAGGCCACAATTAAGTCATCCCAAAGATTTCTCTTTTCCAGGCTGAACAAATCCAATTCTCTCAGCCTTTCCTCACAGGTGAGCTGCTCCATCCCTCTAATCAAATTAGTGGTTTTTCTCAATCCAACAAGTCAGTGTCCTTCCAATGTTGGTGATCTCAGAGATGTATACAATGTTCTTTTCTACCTCGAATCAAAATACAAGGAAAGGAAGGAAAGAAGAAGGTAGAAATTATTTGACACACCCAGAATGAAAATCAAACTTTGAGAATTTAAAAACACAATTCAGTGAAAAGATGGGGCAATTGTTCGGGCTTTAAAGGAAGGGAGGTCAAGGTCAGGTGGATAGAGGACATGAAGCCAGAAGAATCCATGTCCAGCACTGTTGCAGAACTGGTATCAGAGAGTTCCTCAATGCCTTTTGCCACAATTCCTATTCCAGGAACACAGTGATACCAGCAGTTCTCAGTGGTCAGCACCAGGAAACTCTCTGGCACAGTATGACACTGTGTGCTTTTTCAAAATGCCCTAAAGCAACCCTAGCAAGAACTTCAGTCTTTAGGCTGAGTATTCCATAGCCTTGTTCTCCAGTGTTCTCCTTCTGAGACACTAAAATGCAAACACTAAACAGGAAGACAGTCATAAACACCTAAGAGTAGACTTGCAATTCTACATTCCCCTCTTTTGATGTGCTAAAAGGGATTATAATTTAAATGTTCATATTAAATATTAATTATTTTAATCAATAATAAGCATATTCAGACTGTAATAGCAAGTGGTCAAATGGAATTTTGGAAAAAGAGATGAGGTGAGGAAAATGTCTTGGTAAAGCATTCTTTCATTCTATTTTCTGTTTGAAAGATAGGTCTCTTCTAAAAGTCACCATAAATGGCAATAAATACCAGAGATCATATCTTAATCTCTCCTTGCTAAAAGTCACCATTAAAACATTAAGAATAAATAGTATCTAAGTGAGAGCTTTTTTTGGAAGGTTCCAAGCAACTGGAAAGTTAGTATTCAAGTTATGTGAATTAATTTGGAAATAAATTCTCAAACAAATGCTGGCATGCTTATGCTTGCAGTGGTAGAGAGGACATGTGCCCAGCGTGGAATGTCTCTGTCCCACCACGCTGACCCTGGGTGGTGTTGGGAAGACTGGCTAGGGCTTCTCATTTACCAAGTCTTTATGCTAAAGAGGCTTGGCCTCAGTACATGCACTGAAGAACTGTTGCCTTTGTGGCCTAATGGCTAAATATTGGTGAGGTGCACTTGGACTCCAAATAAGCAGCTGAATGAAAGTAAACACAATTTGCAGGTGATTCAAGTCTGCTAGAGCCAGGCTGTGTGCTCTTAACCTATGGTGATTTGTAAGTTCTTTTCATAGTGGAGTTATTGAAAATTACTGCATACCTTTGATTTAAAAGCTTTAGAGTATATTCACTCAGTGATTAACTGAAGCAATTTGATGTTGCTGTAATTAAACAATATACTTCATCTTCACTCTCTAATATTTTTTTCTGAGGTGCTAAATCAGCAATATATCTGTAATCTGCTGACTTACTCCATTTACCCATACCCTACAACTGCCTAGCAAAGAAAAAAGCCTTGAGGCAACTGAAAAAGGAAATGCAGTGAAATATGGAAATAACTGTAGCCATTAAATGATATTTTTGTTTCTTAGTCTTTTGGGAAACAAGTCAAATATCACAACTAATATCTTCCACTCAAAATAATGGCAATTCTGGTTTTTTTAAGGACACCAAACTTGCGGATATTCCAGTTCCTTTCCATTTCTAGAAAACAGAACAGATTTCTGCGCTTAATTATTTTTCAAGTCTAAAAGGGGAACCCAGTGTTTTGAAATAAGCTGAGCAGTCAATCTGGTTACATATTTTGCAACAGCTGACCTACAGCCTACTCCTCATCTATTTCCACTTACATCTTATACCATTTTGGAGTTTCATAGCCTGTGACATTCTCCCTGTCCTAGTTTATCACTGCATCTCAGGTCTAGACTCAGTTCGAAGCCCCAGGGCCATGCCTGTCTCCCTCAATTCAAATGGATGCTGGCATAATCCAAGAGCTGAAGCATGCTGAACATGCAGCTCTCCTGTAAGTTCATCCAAAGGGGCATGATGAAGCAGACCAGTGCAAGAATAAGGTTGCACCCATAGCCACAAGGAGGACAAAACAAAAAATGGAAAATATCCAAACAAAGACAGGGGAAAGTAGAACATGCCAGTACTAGTAGGCACATTTCTACCATCAGGGATCATATATGTTTGTTTCCTGAAGAATGCATATTAGAAGGAGCTTTTGTGGTAATATTTTTATAAGTGGATTAAAGGTGGAAAATACCTTTTTTTCTGTTGAAACAACATCACTCTAAAGTGATTCAGTGCTACAGAACATGGTTCAACTCACAGAAGAGAATTAATAAGAACAAGCCTTATTTATGTGTGGAAATAAAAGCTGTGGGTTTCTCCCTTTCACACTTCCCCCACACTGACACTGCCAACTCTTTGCACTGTTCAGTCTCATCCTTTAGACTTGTAAGTAAGCTCAGGGATGAAAAGTGTGCCTTTGTTCTCTGAAGTATCAAAGGAACAGTGATGTTCCTTTCTCATGCCAATCATTATAACAGTCATTAAGTCAGCACAATGGGTGCCTGGCTTTCATGTCCTAAGGGTTGATGGCACACACACAAAATATGACTGTTATTGTTATTTTTACTATTTTTAGGCATACTTTGTTAAGACTACAACAAGCTTATGAAAAGAGCACACTTTCAATAGGTGGCCTTTCTTGGGAATCTCCCTCAAAGCCCCATGTGAGGCAAATTGGGTGAGGAAAAAGCACCAGGTGAGGGTCGTCAGCAGGAAAGGAAGAAGCCAGACAAGCTCTGGTCTTTCTTCCTTGGGACCCTGTTTGCTTTGGAGGGACTAGAATGAAGCACCCAGGCATCAGCTAGTTGACCTCAGAGCCAGCTGTGCAGCACACTTGTTACTAAATTCTACCAAGGAAGAGAAGACCTAGCAGATGTTGCTTTCTTTTAAATATATTTAGTTGTTGCAATTAAAAAGAAAATATCTTGGTAATAGAAGATTATCAAAACATAGCAACTCATTCTCAGGTGTGTTGTGAAAGCCAGGGCAGATTTCTGCTGGGCTTTTCCATGGTGGCAAACCAAAAATTTTATCTCAACTGGATTTTTATTTAATCTGATTTAATTGCTAGTTGTGGGGGCTTTTTTGTTTGTTTTGTTGGGGTTTTTTGTTTGTTTGTTTTTTTGGCGCTTGTTGTGGGCATGAAGGAAAGTGTAAATCTGGAACTTTCAAGATGTTCTCCAGTGTGTTAAATTTGAAACTAAATGCTTATGATTATTCATATCAGCCATATCAGTAACATAGAAAGCCTCAGATTTAACCAATTTAGCAGCAATAATAACAATTACGGTGTCAACTCTCTGTCACATTCTTTCATCTTTATCTTATCAATGCAGAAATTGTGATCTAGAGTAGCTAAGAGATGCCAATAGGTACAAAAGAAATCAATAGGAGTAGAAATTAGTTTTTTCAGGTTTCAGTTTAAAACAGATGATTTTTATGGATTCCTCCCAACTTAGAATATTCTGAGAATGCTTCCCCTTAAATGACGACAACAACAACAAATCAGCTTGTGTAAACCGAGAGATTGTAAAATTCAAATGACTTAGACCCAAGTAGGAATACATACCCTCTAGTACCCACACGTACATGATTGCCCTTGGTACACCTTACTAGTGGTATCAGTTCAGAAAAATACCTTGAATGATCACATAATTTGGTTTCCAAAAACCTGACATTGCATATCCTCTGTTGATAGCACAGAACATCCAATCTTTGTAATCCCTATGGGATAAAAAACAGTGGAAGCAGATATTCAAATACATCTTCAGAAAATCAAGCCTCTGAGTTAAGTGAAGGTCAACAAAATATGAGAAAAAGCAAGACAGAGCAAAAGTTTGCCTAGACATACATTACTGGAAAAGCTGACTGAAGTATCTAAAAAGCCTTTTTCATGGTCCTTACCAAAGGTTTGGCACAGAACTGATGAATTCTGTTCTTTAATAAACCTCAAAGCTTGCAGTTATGGGAGCCCATGTGTGCGTGTGGTCATTTCCACAGAAGTTTAGAAATCCAAGCAGAGTAGATGAATTGAAGAAAGTTATTTTTTCTTTGTGTTAATCATTAAGTGCTACCATATTAAACTGAGGTACTCAGACATCTGTGATTGAAAAAGTAATTTGACCAACTATTTTTTCACCTTCCCTCATATGCCAGGGAGTTCTAGACAGAACTTTCTACTTCAAAACATTATTTCCATATTCTACTCTGCTTTGTACAGGTTTGTACAAAAGTATTCATTGGCTGAACATAACAGAACTGTGATGCCTGCCAAGCATAACCTCCTTGATTGGAAATGAAAGCAGCTCTCAGCTATCACTGACTGTTAACTCATAAATCCATTGACACAAGGCAGGAACACTGATCAGCAATCAAATGTCTTGAATTTGCAAATGTTTATCTTTACATGATGTAAACTATGTGGATATGGTAAAGTAATATTGATTTAGTAAAATCAAGTTAATTTACTGAAGATTTCTTTGAAAAAATTACCTATGCAGTACATTGTAAAGCACAACACTAACACATAATTGACAGCTCTTTCTGAATGGATTGCAGAAAGAAAACAAAAACAGCATAGGCCATATTGCTGTGAGCATTGATGTCATTTCAAAGAGACATTGTCAGATCAGGCAAATTTCACAGACTCAATACTAGGTGCTCATCATTATATTTCCTCATGGAATTATGTTGATTTCCCCCACTAGCCAGGTAAAAAAAAAAAAAAAAAAAAAGCCCAGCAAAACAAAAACTACAAAAACAAACTGGAATAAAGAATTCCAAACAAATACAACCCCCCTCCCACATACACAAAACCCCAAACCACTTTGTCAGTGTATTCCTCATTCTTTTGACATGCCACACCTGGCGATCGTCTAGGGAAGAAGCCACCAAGACAGACAGCACCCTTGCTGGACCTTGCTGTGTCTTCCTAAGAGAAATTGTAGCTTAGTGTTACCCAATCCTCTAATAATAAGGCTTATGTAAGCCCTTTTCTGCCCAGCCACTTGACACAGTGCAGACACACAGCAGTACAAAAGAAAATGCATTGAGTCTTAAATGTTTCAGAAAGGAGATAAACAAACAGTTAACCACTTTTTTGCCATGGGTGGCTGCTGTGCAGTCAGCAGCAGCCAATTCTAGGACAACAGGCTTCTGGTGAATGGTAGCTGGTGACTTTTTTTTTTTTTAAACATACCAGATCACACAAAATAGATACATCTTGCATAATAGATGGATTAGGAATTAGTTGTCTCAGCATTTGTTCAGAGTTTGCATGTTTGGCTTATTCTATGACAGCTTCAGGTCTTTGCTGTCTGCAAAGCAGCCAGTAATCACTTCAAGCAGGTGCACAGAGGGCAATAGCTCCCGAGCAAGGACTTTTAGACACAGAGATGCTCACAGGCAGAGACTGCTCTAGAGCTGGTTTTGGTAGAGGTTGCAGGCAGTCAAAGGGAAATCACAGAGCCACAGAATCCCACCAAATCAGCTAGGTTGGAAAAGGCCTTTGAGATCATTGAGTCCAACCTATGACCCAGTACTGCCTTGTCGACTCGACCACAGCACTGACTGCCAAATCCAGTCTTTTCTTAGACACCCCAAGGACAGAGGCTCCACCACCTCCCTGAGCAGCCTGTTCCAGTGCAATCAATTTTTCTGTGAAGAACTTTTTCCTAATGTCCAGCCTAAACCTCCCCTGGCATAGCTTAGGACCACGTCCTCTTGTCCCTGCCTATGCCCTTGTATATCCAAATCTTCTGCCTGTGAAGACATTCCTCATAAACTACTCCATTCCACACCAGCAGGAACTGTTCCGATTCAGCCTCCCTTGCTTCTCCCTGCTTCTCTCAAGCCATGTGAAACAGAGGAGAAAAGTCAGGATTTGTGTTGCATTTAGCCCAATTTCACCCACTGGTTGATGGAGCAGTGATACGCTCCATAACTTCAGTCTGTGAGCTGAGTTCCCACAAACACGACTCCTAGAGAGCTGGTGCAGTGAAATCATGTGGTCCCTACTTTGCAGGGTGCACAGAGAAGCTGAAGGCCAGGTCTTCAAGGGTATGGAGTCACCTAACCTTTATTGATTTCCTTTGAGTCATAGAGGAAGTTGTTGCTAAAAGAGAGGCTCCAGAACCCAGATTAGGATCCTAATCACGGTCATTTTGCAGTTAATCCAATTATCCTTCCAATTTATACAGTACTTCTCAGTCAATTGCATACAGTGGAACATTAGAATGCAATATTGGGAGCACAGCAGCCAATTATCAGGACATATCCACACTCATGGAGACTAATCAAGCTATTAAAATGCTTTTTTTGAAACAGGAGAATGCCCTAGAAAAGTCTGTGCTGTAATTTCCATGCACTGTCAGAACAAATCGATCAAGAGTAGCAGTTCAGGATCCTGGTCTACCACAAGGAATGAGGGAATAAACAGTAGTCCCCCTTCACTAATCAGCTACCCCTCCACAGGCAGCTGGCAAAGCAAGCAGGACACCTAAGGGCAATCTGTAAAAAGATTATTTACTATTAATGAAATTTCGTAACCTCTAAGGTAAGAAAGTGTTCCTCAGACAAAGTTTCTGGAGCCAAATCCCTTGCTTTCATTTGGAACCCATTAAGCAAAGAACTAATCCAGTGGGAATGGCTGCTTATATAAAATCAAAACAGACTCCTCTCCCTGAGACAGATTTTGTAAGCCAGACGTGTATTTTCCATGGGTTTATGTGATTTAATGCGGCATGCTGGCACTAACCAAGGGGGTTTGATGCAGTGTATATCTGGTCCAAATTCTTGCCACAGAAGTGATTCCTGATCTGTCATGTCTATCCTTAAATACAAAGGTCCCTGGGAGGATGACTTTGTTCAACACAAATATAAATAGTATGGAAATTAAACCCTTCCTCTTATAAAATATTTTGCAGGTTGAGGGACACATTAATTAATGGATCTGTGGTATAAGGCCTGCTTTGATATGCTGCTTAAGCATCACTCTTTATCAATTAGCAGTATGTTCAATAAAAGGCACAATTTATCAGCTGACAGGCAGTATTAATTTGATGACACCCTGAGAATACTTATAAAATTCAATTAGTCTCAACATTGGTTAAAAATAAGAAAGTACAGACAAATAGACCAGGGTAAATAAAACATGTGTGTAGGAGAGGCTTCCCTCAAGTTTTCTCAAGAAAAGAACCCCAAATTACTACAGAAAGTATTCCCAGTTCTCTTTGGGCTAAACAAAATGCAAATATAATTATGGAGGTGAAGGCTGCAATGCAGAATTTTGATATTTTTACTAGGAGTAATGTTTAATGGCCCAGTAAAACTATAATAACATACAGAGCCATTCATTTCCAGGCCTCTGAGACAAAAATATTCCAGACACAGCCACAGCGAGGTTGTTATCTGGTGAACATCCAGGAAGACAAAAGTTGGATGTGTTCCAATCACTTCCAAATGAGCACTGTGTGTAAAGCTGGTAGTTGCAACACTATTTTCAGTTTCCATCCAGAAAGGTAATGAGGTGACAGAGAAATTCAAAGATGTCATCTGTGGTCTTGGCAGACCCAGCAAGGGCTGCACAGAAGACTGACCAAGGGAATAGTGAATTTGAGTTGTGAGGATAGGCAAGGATATATATGCCTCAGGCCCCCCACACACAAAGTCATTCAAACTTTATGGTGCACAGCAAACCTGGCACTTGAACCAGAGGTCCAGGCTCTCTATGTACAGTTTATATCCAGGATGATCCCAGGACAAGCACAGCTGGTGTTTGGCAAGACAGTGCGACAAGATGTACAACCAACTGCAAAAATTTTAAGCAGCTGTCACAAAGAAAATGTCTTCTTACAAGCCACTTAATTTGCAATTTTCAAGAAAACTTAAAAACTTGCAACAGTTGCACTTTGACTTTAGACCTTTAATCTCTGTACCAGGCTCTTTTCTAGCAGGGATATTGTAGCCACAGCTCAGACTAGTCTTTTTGCCCAGAGGAAACACCATCAGCAAAATATTTCCCCAACAACTACACCAAATCATCCTGCAAGAACTAGACTGTGCATCCTTTCCCTTGCCATGGGCACACAAATTAACAGAGCAACCCAGGGAACAGGAGGGATTTATTTTGTAGCTGTTAGGACTTGCCTTTCACATGAAGGAGATAATCTCACAAGATTTACTCCTACGATGAAATATTCCAATCATTCCATGGATTTCAGGATTAGTCATATTTGAGGTACAATTTTTTTAGCTGTTTCAAATGTCAGGATGGCGAGCTTTCAAAATTAACTGCTTGTTGGGCTGGTTTTGAGAGATTTTAACTCAGTTAATCCTTTCCCATGCTTCTGCACAAAAAAAAAGGTTCAACAGAATGGCCTATTTTCTGAGAAGCATCATTAGAAAAGTGCTGGGATGGGGAAAATCAACTTTGAATTTTGCAATGTATTTTAAGGTTTTACTGAACATCCCCATGGAAAATCTAGTGCTTAACCAATAGTATATGATACAGATAATATTTTTTATTTCTTTGTTCCTTCCAAACATAAGGACCCCTTTGCAGGAGGCTGTTGTGCACTTTGATTTCCTCTCATTCTATGGAGGAACAACTGAAGAGGCAGGATAAAGCATTTTCCTTTCACCTCCAAGAACTTTGTGTTCACATCCTGAGTATTGTCTGAAGCAACATAAGGCCTGAGTGATTTTCTGTTGATATACATGTTCCTTGTACCAAGTCAGTGAACAAAACCCACCATAATGACTGAGACAACAGCCTTATCATTTTTCTTAAACAGCAGGAAGTAACCAAACCAGGTGATCCCTCTGAAAATTTGACTGAAGTTGGCCACAGCCTTCTAGTTAGGCATTTCTGTCCAACATGAGAAACCAAGCTGCTTGATTCTCACCTTAACAGATCTTACAGCAAAACAGTTTCATTGTCCTCCTTGGGTATGATGCAAATCTAACACACAGTTCATGTCCTAAGTGAAGTTAAAGGGGGCAAGGGAACAGAAAAAAGCGGAGAAAAAAACCTCAAAAAACTGCTCAAAACTAATGTCTTTGGGGTTTTTTCATTGTTTGTTGGTTTGTTTTGGTTTTTTTTTTTTTTAAATGAATATGTAGGGTTTAAAATGACAGCTGCTGAAAATATCTAGAGAGACTTACTTCCCTGTATTAATACAAAGAACCTGTCATTAGATGGAGAGACTTGACCAGGAGGGTTTCCTCCCGCAACTGTTTGTTTAAGGAACCATATTGAGGAGTCATCCCCCTAGGTTCAGGGAGAGGTTTTGATTTTATTCAAATGAGTCATGATATTACAGTACTATGTTCTCTCTGGATGTTTGATGTTTACAGTGATGTCATTTTTCATGTTTTGAAGTGTTGTGCCTTTTTCTTTTCCTTCTACCTGCCTGTTTTTGAGGTAGCCATCAGACAAGGCAAACATTCTTCTGAAGGAGTACTCTGAGTTCTCATAAAAAGATACTCTAATTGTCCAGGCACTTGCACAGCCCAGCCCTGTTTATAATAACCTCAGGAGCAACCTCTGTGCCAGAAATAGTTTACTAGGGAAACTGAAAGTGTTTAAGTCACTCTGTAACTTGCCCAAGGTCAATGTAAATGTTCCACCTGAGTAAACAACGAGGGAGGACATGCCATTACAAACCTTGAACAAGCAATGCCAGAGCAAAAGCTGAACCAACACAGAACAACCTGTCAGACTCCAAAGATTTCGAAAACCAAGTGTTTAGGAAAAAACCCTAGATTCAAGCCAGTTAGATTCCACTGACTGAACACAACAGCTTCTTCTTTACATCCATCCTATTTTGATGCTCCAGCTTTGCATTGCTCTTACTTGTCACACAGCACTGTCTCCTGCAGCAGCACCTGTGGTGCCAGGCTCGGGTCTTTGGGACAAGTGTGAGACAGGGTTGTGACAGGGAAGTCCAAGTGCACAGGACAAGCTGCAGTGCAAGCTACAATGAAATCAGGGCAACAGGTCACCCTGAGGATGTAGTCTCTGTTCTCACATCTTCTCCCCATCTTGATATGTTTATACTTGGGCCTCACCGGCATGTTTGATGCTCTCAGAGATCCCAGAATTTCAGCATTTTAGAGGATTGGTCAAGTCCAAATATCCATACTATTGAAACCAGTACATTAATCCAAAACAATCCTCCAATTCCATGAAAGCACAGATTGAAAACAATCCCCTTCATCCATTTTCACAATCACATTTGCTTCAGAAAGCCTATTTTCAGTTTGAAATTTGAAACATGTGGGTAAGCTTGTTTCAAACATTGGCTCTGATTAAAAGAAAAGCTTTACTTTCAGGTCTCTTTAGATTAGGAGCAGCGAAGTTTCTTTCTCTTACTTTACATCTCTAACTCTTTGCATCTTTCTCTGACTTTGACAGTGTCAATATTGCTTTGCAATGCTGTTTTGGCAGTGGTGAAATGGCATATGCTAACAAAAATATTCATTCATAATGTATACCTAAGTATTCCAACCAACCTTTTGTCTTCAGCCAAGGCAAGCAAATGGACAAACATATTCAGGCTTCAGTTTTCAAGCACTTTATTCACTGTACTTAAAATTAGCTCTGCTTCACTTTTCTGAAAACATTTGTACCCTCTGTTTCTGGCAGATGCTTGCTTTTGGATCATTGCAGTAGAACATTAGACATAATTCAAGAATATCCTTCAAAAACTCAATGACATTTCTTCCCTCCATGTCCCCTTCTAGCTCATCTCCACCTTTGTAGATTTTTTCCAGGGTATAATAAGGAAAAAAGAAAAGGTAATGCTTTTAGACAAGGCTGCATCTACTCAGCATTGTGGGTTAGCTACTCTCACATACTCAGGCTCTGTAGAAAGTCCTAAAAACAGAGCAAAAGACATTGTCAAAGAAGTTATTTACACATCAGCCCAACTTTTCTGCACAATTAACTTTTACCAGATGCATGCGCTTCTTTTAACAAGCATGTCACATGCTTCCTACAGTGAAAGTAAGAGAGTGATGTTGAACCCCTAGGATTCAAATGTTATGTGTGCTTTGTGTCCAAGTATTGTCTATCTAACAATGGAGCTATTGCACGGAAGCAGCAGAGCAGCTGCTTCTTTCCCCCCAGTCTTTGTAGAACAAAGCACCAGGCTCCTCAGGAGTCAGCTTTGTTGTTGTGCTGTTGTATAACTGAGCTGTCATCCGGCCACAGGCGCCAGCAGCCGCAGCCCCCCCTTACAGGAGCAAGCAGTTCAAAAGCAGGGCTGGGTTTATGCAGTTTAATTTGATGTGTCAAGCATCTTTATTACAAGCGTTCCTGCAATGTTTGCTGTTAACACTCATAAAAGAACATGTATCAAATCTAGCCAGGACATGGGGAGGGGCAGAGGACAACTTGGGCAGCAATTCTAACTTGCTCTGACAGAAACTGCAATTTTCAGGGTCAGCATGCAAATTTAGCAAGAAAATACTTTTGCATGCTGTAATATTGATCTTCCCTGAACTTCAGATGGGATTTAAAACCAATAGTGTTTGGCAACGGCAATCCAGTACTTTGCCACTTCTCTATATCCTTGAATGTCACTTCCAAGGAGAGAAAAAAAATCTCTTTACAGATAAGAAATTTATGACCAAACTAGTCAGGTTAGATGTGAGTTATATAGTATGACACACCATCCCACTCAGTAAATGTTCGGTAGGAATCCTTCTGCCAGAGATATATATCATGCCACAAAACTGTAAATATTACTGTGCTCACTGATCTCAGCATAGGAGGAGACATTCCTCATCAACACATTCTTCAAGGATTCACAAAAAAATGAAAAATCCAGAACCACAACCATAGCTAGTTGCTGACAGTTAGACCAAACCCTTCCAGAAACTCCAGTATTTTCTCCTGCCATGTCTACTGTACAGGCACTGCAGCAATAAAGGTTTCAGAAATATTCCTGATTAAATCCAAGGAAGATTAACTACTTCATAATAATGATATGCAGATTGACAGAACGATTTAAAAAGTAGTTTGTTCATTCCTATTTCTCACAATACCTGCATGCATTTTGATTCACAGTTTAAACTTCCCATCTCCAGCTAATCCTTTCAGAAATAAAACTGACATACTGGGCAATAAGAGACTTCATATAAATGGAAAAGCTTTTCTTTGCTGTGAAACCAAGACTAGCTCATCTTTCAAGTCTCCGCTCCAAACACATTTCTTACATCAAATCCTCTGCCACTAACATTTGTGCATGAGCTGTCCATCATAACTACTGACAAGAAAGAAATGAAAACAAGCTGTTTGTTTGCACAGGAGCAAGAATGGTCTTGTGGTTATGATACTTTTCCTGTGACTGAATTCTCATCTTTATGCAGAGCCATGATTTCTGTGCAAGCTTCTACTATTTACCTTACCTTTTGCCTTGATTCTTCTTCTCCTAAAGAGACCATTACAACACCAAGGTGTTTGAACCACCCTGGGACAATGTCGATATTTACTTCATTTTAATAATGAAAAGGACATTAATCATGTTTTGTTGCAGATATGAGTAATCTACAGCATTTTCTTAACCAAACTTTCCCTAAAGTCTGTATCCCTGCTAAGGGTGTTGGGCAAGCAAACACCAGCTGAGCAAGAAGACCAAGCCTTGTTATGGTAAGTAGATAGGCGCCACCCAAGGAAAGTAGCCCAAGGCCATGGGCAACTGGATAGAAAACAAAGAAAATTCCTTTTTCATAAATGAGCTCCTCCCCGGCAGCACACAAACACGCCTAAACTAGCTCTCTGCACTTCAAAAAAGCCCCACCTCGAATTTCCAGTCTTTTCTACCTGGCAACAGGGTCCTTTAAAGGAATTGCATGCTCTTATCCAAGCATATATGCCACTGTGCTGTGCGATAATTCCCTCACCTTCCTTCAAAAGTGTAAGGCAAAAATCCCTAGTGAGCATGTTAAAGGATAAACCTTGTACATTGTTATGCCTCCTTCTAATGGCACATTGTTACCAGAGAACTGACTAATCAGTGGCTTAATAAAAGATATCCTTCCCAGTACCAAGAGAAAAACAAGCGTGGTCTCCAATTAGCAAGTTCTTGGAATCCTTTCCAGCAAATATGCTTTGCCCAGCCTTATGTAGCTCCACAAAATGGTGCAACTGCAAGAAAATGTGTTTGCCAATGGTAAAAGAGAAGGAAAAGTGGTTCAAATTCTTTACCCTCAGTTTTTACACACTTTATTTCAAACAGTGCTCTTTCCCTTTCTACTCCATGCACACCCCTGGCCATACTTTACCCCTGTGCAAGACTGGAAGCACTTAACCTGACCCCACATTATTCATTAAAAGGTAAGCAAAACACTCTTCAGAGAGCTGCTCTGTCTGCTTATCGTAGCACCAATCTCACCCACCATATTTTTAATCACTCTGATGTCTGCACCCTTGTGCTGCTTGCCCTAGGGCTCATGAACCTTATCATAATGTCAGTCTGTATAGAGCCATGCACACTCTCTGTCTATAAATAACAGAAGTAATTATTACTAGTAAATAATATATACTAGCTCATCTAAAATGAATCATGTTCTCCAGTCACCCTGGAGAATGAATAAAATAGGCAAAGCTACAAGGCATCACTTTAAAATACTTCTTATATAATTATTATGAAATTGCATTAGGCTATGACTCATTCCTCCAAATGCAAGTGTTATAAATGGTCAGAGGCCAATTCAAAATAAAATAACAAAATTTATTTAACACAATTTCAACACTGAAATAAAGCTACAATAAAAAGAAACAACATCGATCGAATGCCGGGTGGACAGAGAGGCGGTACAAAAGTACCCTCCGAACTCTGCCACACTGCTATGTTTCAGCCCGTGGGTTTTATACAGTTTTTTTACCCTAAGGCTAAGTTTATTGAAAGTCTAGGTATGCTGTGTTTCTAAAAGAGTCTTGTCTGCATGAAAAAGGTTGCTTGATAATTTTTCCGGAATTCATCTTGGGAGGGGTGATCTTGATTGTCCAGGATCTCTACCAAGATTGGTATCTAGTGGTTGAGGAGCTGTGAAGCGAGGGTCCACCCTTAATGGCCGGGCCATCTTCTGGCTTTGTCTTGTTGTTACAGTAGTAGGTGTGTTTGGGAACTTCGGAATCTTGGAGGCATTCTCGGGTATCTTTTTATTAATAGCTTAATCCCACACGAATTTATTTATTTTACTTATTACAGTCTCCCACCTTTTTATTTACCTAAATAAATTCGTGTGTGTTGGATTGCCCTTCCTTAGTAATTGCCTTTGAGTCGTGGCATTCTACCCCTTTTTCTGATCCACAAAATTTAGTATTGAGTGTCATAAAAGAAATAATACCCTTTTCCTTTATCTTTGGGACAATCATAATGCTCTTGATACTTCAGGTTCTCTCTGGTGCTATGTTTAACTATAGTTCACATTTCTTCTTGAGGGTCAGCCTCTGTGGGCTCTTGGGGGGGGGTCCCCTTGTCTCTCGGCTCAGGACTACGAGGACTTTCTATCACAACATGCCTCTGCCTTTCTCTTCGCCCACGGGGTTGCAGCCCGCGGCGGGGTAATCCATCTTCTCGGCAGCAGGCATATGCTTCTGGAGTCCTGTTAGTCCGAGCTGCAAACTTTCTTTTAAAGGCACTCTACTGGGACAACCTGATTGCATCGGACTAGCAAGGTACTTTGATTGTCTTTCTGCACTCGACTTTGAGCACTTTAACTTTAGCGTCTAATTGCTCTTTTGTCCCCTTTTCATATATATAATACTATTCTGGAGAATCTAACTCCAGCAGACTCAAGTTAGTGGCAATTACTAAGAAATAGCTAGTCTCTTCTTGTTCTTTTTCTAAACAGTTGGTACATAATCTTTTTGGCCTACGCCCCCCTCTACAGTGAACAACCTAAATTAATTTACAATATACACACTTGAAGTGAACAAAGGGAAAACATTCACAATCTGGTCTTTCACACTTTATCTGATCCCCTTCATTCATCGGTGTTGTTGCAACCTGACTTTCAGCTCTCTAGGTGATGAGGTCACTCTCCCTTTCTGAATAGTGTATTGTGAGTCCACTTTCTTCACTCTCGAAGCGTGGGTCTACTTTTTTCTGCTGTCTTAATTGCTGTATCTGTGGTGAGAAGAACAGTGAAGGGACTTTCCCAGTGAGGTGCTAGAGGTATATTTTTCTAGGTTTTTACTAAGACTTTATCACCTGGATTTATTTTGTGTATTGCAAACCCCAAAGGGGTACTTTGAGAAATGAGCCCTTGTTTTCGTAGATCTTGTAAATTCTTATTTATGGCAATTAGGTATGGTTGAATCTGGGTATCCTCTATTTGAGGGTGTCCCACAGGCATTCCATGTTTATAAGGCATTCTATAGAGCATTTCAAACGGTGATAACCCTGTTTTTGAATGAGGCATAGTTCTTATGTTCAAAAGAGCTAAAGGAAGACATTTCACTCAAGACATCTTTGTTTCTATCATTAATTTGGACAGTTGAGTTTTTAATGTTTGGTTCATTCTTTCTACTTGCTCAGAGCTTTGGGGGTGCTAAGGGGTGTGGTATTGCTATCGAATTCTTAGAGCTTCTGTAGTCTGTTTGATAATTTTGGAGGTGAAATGTGTTCCTTGATCAGAATCGATATGATCTATTATCTCATAGCGAGGGATAATTTCTTCTAGCAATACTTTTGATACTGTCTGGGCAGTAGCTCTTGCCTTAGGGAAGGCTTCTACCCAGTGAGTTAATTTGTCTACTATTACTAATAGAAATTTATATCTCTTTACTTTAGGTAAATCAGTGAAGTCTACTTGGATTCTTTCAAACGGGCGATAGGCAACTAGTTAAAGTTTAGCACAATTAGACAAATCATGTATTTTAAAGGGGGGATCTTTAGCATCAATTCTTGCATAACACAAAGTAAGAACAATATTAGTAATTAGTGAAAAAATAGGAAGCATTAATCTACTGCTGAAAATAATTACTTAAAAACTGTTTAAAAATTTGAAACATCTCTCAGAGCAGTTTAAGGCTAAGGCATATCTGAACCCTTCTAACTACTAGGGCATTGTTAGTGCTTTTATACTCATGTCAACAAAAGAGAATTATCTTGCTGAGGGAGATGTCTACATGACACAGGGCAGGACTAAGAAAACAACAAATAGGGTTGACAAGAAGCAAAATGTAACAGGAATTGATTCAAACAACTGACATATGTAATTGTGACTTAACAGAACAAACAATTATAACAAATGGGGTAAGTGGGTCAATATTGCAGATTTTAAAATGAATAATGAAACGCATAATAGGTACTTAAAATGAAGCTGTTTATGAAACTAAACATGGGCTAGTGCTTTAAGGACTCTGAGGTCTTCTCACAGCTAAGCTATTTAGATTCTTTGCTTTGTAAGCTAATGGGTATTTAGGGGCACTTTGAGTGCATTTCTGCAGCTAACTTAGTGGCTTTTAAGCTCTCGGCTCTTGGCAGCATCTTCTTTTTCCCCCCAACTGGCTTTTTCTCAGCTATGGCTTTCACCCTTAGTTTAGGTTTTAGCCTTCGCTGTAAAATAAAACTTGTAGTTTCTGCTACTACTTTGTTAGGGAACATTGGCTACAACTAAAAAAACTAAAAACTGTTCATACTTTCTTAGGCACTATCTTAACAGGGTTGTCAGTCACTCTTGGTAAGCCTAACCAAAGACAGCATAAACTCAACAGCGTTTTCTTGTTTTAGTAGCCTAATGCTACTGGAACACACGCTCTTAAGAGACAGTTTGAAAATTGCTTCTTGTAGGATTTATCTTCGTGACAGGCAAAACTCTTAAAACTGAAAACGGGACAATCTGCAATTAGAGGAAACAACATAAAACATTTAATTGTAAAGACTATTTTATGGGGATTGGAGGGAAGTGGAAAGAAGATAAGGTATTGCATTAAAAGGTATAAAGGATAGAGGATTTTGGGTTAGGCGTCTTAGCCAGCGAGCTCTTTCTGGTCAGGACTAGTGGATAGGAACTGGGAACTGGGGGGGGTCGCAGGGAGCCAGAGAGACTGCAGACATCCTGGGCTACTCTGCGCTGTGTGGTTTGCTGCTAATGACTTACTTTTGAAATAGGAACGGGGGCAGGGACGACGAACAGGGATATGGGGTAGCAGAAAGGCAACAGCAGCTTCAAGCTTATCTGTGCTCATTCGGCAAGTTCTACTCTTTATCTTGCTCTCTGAACAATAGGAGAGAGAATCATGGAATAGAATTCACAACTTGTTTATGTTTATAACTTTAAAAGTTAACAGGGTAGCTAAAACTGTTAGACACTTCGGGATGGAGTGACTCTGCAGTTGCTACGGTAGTATCTGGTGGAAATGGTTTAGCAGGGTGTGGTTGAGAAGCTGAAACTACTGCATTTGCATATGAATCTCTCCCCCCCCTCTTCTTCTCTTCGGTTTCTGTTCTCACCTCGGGGGAACTGAGAATGGGAAGAGGATGGCTCTTTGGGGGAAGGGGGGCTAGAAGCAGGATTGGGAAAAGGGGTCAGAGAGAGACAGAGAAGGCAAACAGGAGGACAATCGTCTGCTGGACACGAGGAGCTTATGGAGGTGGCGGTGCTGGCCGCGGGAAGCAGCGGGATGGATACGGCGCTAGACGGGGCGCACGGGTGGGGGAGGCGCAGCACGGGCTTGGCGCGCCTGGCCTGACCTGCTATCTGCGGAAGGTCTGCGGGCCCCCGCTGTACTTGGCTTACAGGCGCGGAGGAGGGCTCGGGCGCAGATGGCGGCCACCCTCTCTGCCAGCGTGCCCTGGACGGCGGTCTTACACCTCGCGGGCTGGCCCTCGGCATGCAGCGGCAGCAGTCGCGGCTTGGCGCAGGGAGCTCCTGACGGCTCAGCGGCCCCCCCACAGCGGCACTAGCAGCGGCTGGCAGCGGCGGGCAGCGGCACTGTCTACTGGGCTCTTCACTCTCTCTAACTTCGGTACAATAATAAATTAGTTTTTCTTAGACTTACTTTTCAAAATGGGGCACTCTCTTTAGTGCTCTAAGATCTATCTCAGTGGACTTCTGGTGGGATTTCAAAAGCACCTTTTCCCTTTCTGGGAGCACACTTTTTTCTTTGATTCTTTTTGATGTTTACTCTTTCTTTGCTCTTTTTTTTTTTTTTTTTTTTTTTTTTTTTTTTTTTTTTTAAAAAATTTACTTTTTGGCAATGGATCGCAACGCTAAATTCTTTCTTAGCCTTAGCTCTGGCTAAGAGCAGGGGTCTCCTCCCTGACTGTTACAGTTTGCAAACCGGGTCTTGAATCGTTCGGCTTACTTACTCTTGTCCGGCGAGCTGAACCGGGGGTCTGTTCGTCCGAGGAAAGAATCTTCGGTTTGCGTCCTGGGCTTACCAGCCCGTAGCAAAAAGAGTTTACTAATTTCCTGAACCCAAAAGGAACGTATCTTTCCTCTTTTTGCTTCCTGTGATCGATTCCCCCAGACTCCCCTGAATCTGGGCTTTGATGAGTGAACGAGGTTTCCCGATTCGCTTCCTCGTCAGCTGACCAAACCCCTCGCGGGAAAATTTGGAACTGCGGCTTTCAGGTCTACTCTCGTGTCGTGGCCAGGCCACGTCTCATTCACTCACTCAATCACACCCACTCAACCAGGCAGTACTTACAGCAATTTTCCTGCTTGGAGATCTTCGTGCACGGAGAATATTTTATGAGTGAAAAAATTGTTGCTGCGGCTCCGAAAAGACCTTTCCCTGTCTTTTCCCGGGTTCTCTGCTGGATCCAGGCCTTCTCCCTTTTTATTGTGGCGCTTTTATCTAATTTTTGGGTTCGTAATACAATAGGTGCGAAGGGGTTTCCTGCGTTGCCGGGCTGCCGAAAATCCGGCAGGGCGCCTCCCGTGCAAAGGGAGTCCTCCGCAGCCAAATTGTATCCGAGTCACGGCACCAAATCTGTTATAAATGGTCAGAGGCCAATTCAAAATAAAATAACAAAATTTATTTAACACAATTTCAACACTGAAATAAAGCCACAATAAAAAGAAACAACATCGATCGAATGCCGGGTGGACAGAGAGGCGGTACAAAAGTACCCTCCGAACTCTGCCACACTGCTATGTTTCAGCCCGTGGGTTTTATACAGTTTTTTTACCCTAAGGCTAAGTTTATTGAAAGTCTAGGTATGCTGTGTTTCTAAAAGAGTCTTGTCTGCATGAAAAAGGTTGCTTGATAATTTTTCCGGAATTCATCTTGGGAGGGGTGATCTTGATTGTCCAGGATCTCTACCAAGATTGGTATCTAGTGGTTGAGGAGCTGTGAAGCGAGGGTCCACCCTTAATGGCCGGGCCATCTTCTGGCTTTGTCTTGTTGTTACAGTAGTAGGTGTGTTTGGGAACTTCGGAATCTTGGAGGCATTCTCGGGTATCTTTTTATTAATAGCTTAATCCCACACGAATTTATTTATTTTACTTATTACACAAGGTTCATTGAGGGTAATTAAAATAAGTTACTATCTCTTCAAGGCAGTGACTCAGAGGCTGCTGCCCATAGTGGAGTGCAGTGAAGTCAGAGAGAAACTCCTCTACTCCCACCAAAAAAGCAATTGCAGCTTATTAATGCACTGAGTAGGCCCAGTCTGCTCTTCCCTTTAGTCCATTTAGCCACCAGGTTTAGATTTTTTCCATATTCAAGAAGTTAAACCAGCTACATATTACCTAAGTGTCTTACTAGGGCTGTAGGGAAAAAGAAGGGGCCTAAACACAATTGCGGTATACCCAAATGCCCCTTCCCTAAATAATTGTTTGTAGGATTTTTTAAAAATGATGTTGTCTGTGTGCAATGTGTAACAACATAGCAGTCATCTGATCAAACTAACAGCTTGCTAAGAGTAAGCTGCCATCCTTAGTAGGCATGTATATGGACCAAGCTGCAGCTGAGATCATCCACTGTGGGAGGAATTACAACAAGAGATATCAGACACTGCACCCCTGTATGGTGCACCCATGCACCATAGCTGACAAGAGTTTATATTATTAAATCTTCTTTAAAAATGCATGCCATAGCTGAGTCACATCAGAATAATTAATACAGTTTGGGAACTTTGTCACCAAAATATGAAGCTACTGCATAAAAATGAGTGTAAAAACCAGGGGAATTTAGCTGCACTTCTCTCCCACACTCCAGCACTAATGACAGCTCCTAAGTAGCTCTTTGTTTATCTCTGTCATGGTTTTCCATGCTCTACAGTTGGTGCTCTGTATTTTCTAGTATGATTTGCTTTGCTAAATGCATTTTATTTTTCATAAGTATATCCTTTTCATGAGCTTTTTAGTTCTTTTGATGTGGTAAAAGCCAAACATCAAATACATTTCTCATTGATATTCTTAACAGTATGTCCTATCAGCAGATGGTTGTCCACACGATCAGAATTAACTTAGGGAAAAGAGTATGCTTTCAATATTTAAATTAAATCAATATATAAATATAAAATCTACCAGTGCTGAAAAATGTATTTCTTGGGAGCACATGATTAAACCAATAGCAGATTAAAGAATGCTTTCTCATTATAAAATCCTTTGCAATAACACGGATTCTAACTGTAGTAATCTGTGACAGTTCAATATTAATTAACCAGCTTCTTTTGCTTAAAGCTTACCAGCCCTTCTAAAGCTTGAAAAAGTGTTGTGCAATATCACTAAATGGAACACATGCAGAATTGAATTTGTTTATAAGCCTAAGTAGAATGAATTTGTTAAGAATGCTGTCAGATACACTGAAGGAAGTGGAGAATTCACGCTGTCCAAGTCAGGTTGAGTGTAAACAGTGCTTTAAAAACGTACCTTCTCTTTCAGGTCTTGCAGACAGATTCCAAGTGTTGAGTGGTTGCTTCATCACTTTTTCTGAACCAAGGGAAACCATCTTGACAAGATTAATTTGAATATAACACATGATACGGTTCATTGGCCCCAGGGCCTCAAAGCCAGGGTGGAATTCATTTAGCAAACTAGTTTTCAACGAAATTTAACTGCCAATTACATATATATCTCTCTGTGTGTGTATAGATGGGTTTGTTTGTTTGTCTGTTTGTTTGTTTGTTGGGGGTTTTTTTGTGATTGGGAACAGAGATTGTAACTGTTAAAACCAATCTGATTTGAACTCATATCTAGGTTTCCAAATAACCGTGGTACACCATTGCGTATAAGCCCACTGGTGTAAAATAGGTGTGCATTTACATTATTGCAATTGTACAGGATCTGGCCAGGACAGAGTTAGCTTTCCTTGTGTAGAGCAGTGCCCTGCATTTGTGGTTAGAGTGGTGTTGAGAGCACCCTGGTGTTTTGGCTGCTGCTCAGCAGTACTTGCAGAGCATCAAGGCCGCCGCTCCAGACTTTCCCAAAGGCCGGTAGGCTGGAGATGGGCAAAGGTTGGAATGGAAAACAGTCAGGACAGCTGACCCCAACTGACCAAAGAGATATTCCATACCATGTGGTTCCATGCTTGGCAACAGAAACTGAGAGAAAAGGTACTGAGCTGGGGGAGGGAGAAGTTAAGGCATTTGTCTTCCAAAGCAACCACTACATGTGCTGAGGTCCTGCTTTGCAGGAAGAGGCTGGACATTGCCTGCTGATGGGAATAGAGAATACATCTCTTAATTTTGCTTTGCTTTTATGTGCAGCTCTTGATCTTCTCATTAAACTGTGTTTATGCCAACTCATGAGCTTGCCCATCTTATTTTCTCTCCTTGACTTCTTAAGAAGAGTAAGTGAGAAAATGAATTGTGTGGGGTAAGGTGTCTGGCATCCAGACAAGGTCAAGCCACCACACCCCAATAATATTCACTATTTTTAATCTCCTATGCCTTGATATGACTGATCTTTCAGTTCAGGTAGGAAGAACTGGAAGGTGTTTTGTAGCTCATCATTGAATTTGTCACTTCTTCGGGCCTCATCTGTACATCTTCTTGTCCTTATGATTTAGGACTTCATGTGATAAGAGCTATAAGCTCACCCCATTAATTAGGTGTTGCACCAATCTCTTACACAGAAGCATCACATTACCTTTTTGCCAGATCACTTTGCACAGTACCTCTCTTGTATAAAATAAAATTCTCTCATATAAAACAAATTTTTTGTTCCAAAGCAGTGAGTCATGGATGTGCAGCAGCACTCTAAAATACTAATCATGACAAATAATCAACCCCAGTGAATAAAATCCTGTGGACCCTTTAGGCAGAGAGGTGATAAATTTGTGACAGAGAAGTACAGCATATTACACTAAAATCCTTAATTGACACTTTCTGTCAATTGTAATGATATTAATCAGTGTTCTGGCAATTGTATCAAATGTTTCCTTTATATAAAGTTAGTTCCTCTTTGTTCCTCAGAAATCTTTGAAGAGCTTAATTAGACAGAGCAAGGAAGCTTACTAAAATATTGTTTTGTCCCCTTTTTCACAGGCATGTTCTCAAGCACTCTGGAAAAAAATTTCACTAAAATTGCCTCCTAAAAAAAATCCATACTAAGTTATATCAGTCACCTCATATGCAGGAAACCCTTGAACTCTGTTCTGTATTTCTAAAAGAAATAGTTCAAATACCAAATTCTTTGCCTTTCTGAAATATGCTGGACTTCACTCCTCTTATTAGTGCCCATCCTATAAAGCATCCATTCCTTCATCAGTGGAATTTCATTGTGAAAAAAGAACCAGCAAAGACATTATTGCAGGACCTGGAAAAAATGCATATGAATTATGTATGCTTGTGCACTAAAGAACCATAGGAGATTGTTTTTATGATAACCATTATCTTGTCCTTCACACTCCCTCTTTCCTATTTATGTTTTTGATTTGTCTCAATATAAACTCCTAAAGTTAGAGACCGTGTCCTTGTAATATCTGTGGCACTAATGGCTGGGACTAGGACATCAATAACTACAATTTTATTGCTTGTAATGCTCATCCAAAAGACTTGGAAGCAAACCAGCATAGGTACAAAATTTGTTAGGGTAGACATACACAAAAAGCAATTTCCTTTTATCAATGCATTACTTTTATTGAACAAAACTGGGCATTCAGCTGTCTGAACTGTGTCTAATGACTGCATTTATTGCATTTCTTCATGTTAACCAGTGCTATAGAGTCTATCAGAGCAGGTTTGTCAGTTTCCATATGTCATCTTCCAAGACAAAGCTTCTTGTTTTCACTAGAAAAAGAATACTCACGGCCAGATCCTGATCAAATCACTACAGATGCAGTTTATAAAAAGCATATCCTTTGAATCACTTGTTGGAGTACTCCAGGATACACTGAAATAAAAAATTCAAGTTAGTCTTGATTACATATGCTTTATTTGATACAGTGTATTTAATCCAATGAGTTAAAGGAAGAAATAACCTGTTCCTCTCTGAGTTTGTATCCATCGAGACAGCTTTTGGTAGAATCTTATTTTTATTCCTCCTAGCTACGTTCATATAACACCACCAATGTTTTAATGTGTGTCATTTTGAAAAGTTGGTTTGATTTTCAGCGTAAAATCCCAGACATTGCCATGCCTCAGAAGTTTTGGAAGGCATTCACAAACTCAGTGGCCTATTTATTTTACAGTTGAGTTTTAAATTATTTCTGTGCCACAGAAAACATTTGCAGCCATATTTTATAATAGTGTAAGGAGTCTCTGACAGACATACTGCGTTAAGACACCAAATTAATTTCATCACTGAGGAACACATGCCCAGGCCTGTGTGAGGATGAAATTGATTACCATTTTCCTCTTTTTCTTGGTCACTCTTCATGTCACTTTTTTTTTCTTAATAATCAAAAAATTAAAAGTGGGCAACAAGTACTTTCTAAGATAGGTAATTGGTTTGGCACAAGGATGCCTGAGCAGGTTGGGACCCTTCAGTCTGGGGAAGAGAGAACTCATGACAAGAAATGACAATGACCACATGACTATGTTACAAGTGCCTAGGAGAGGGTGAAGAGGCATCAGGATTTTAGCCACTCTCAGTAAAAACTGAGGGCCCAGCAAATGAAGATGGTGGGAGCAAGGTTAAGCAAGGTGTGAACTGTGTCTAACAAGAGCTGGTTCTTGGTGTAGCAAGTGCTAGAACTATGAAATTCACTGCCTTAAGAAGTCAGACTACAGATCAGCTGAGTTCTTCAGGAAACTGTGTGTGTACATAGAAAAAATACCTTTAATTCTGGAGGCTCTATCAAAGAAGACATTTATATTGTTATTGCTGTTCCTGGAGTACTTACGTCCACTGTTGCAGAAAAGACAAAGAACTAGATTCATCCTTTGTCTTATTTGTTTGTAACAGTTATAATGTTTTTATGCCATATATTCTTGGGATTGGACTTTCTAGGAATTTAGAAAAATGTTCCAGTGCCATTAGCTGACTGTGAGAGTCCTTACAAATGCTTTTGAAGCTGCTCACCAGCTTTAGTCAAGGCTGACAGCGGCAGCAACACTTCTGGACTAGTAATGAGGTAGAAGTTCTTTGAAAATCATTGGCAAGAACAATGAACACATCCAGATTATTCATGGAATTACAGAATGGTCAGGTTTGGAAGGGAATTCTGGAGGTCATCTTGTCCAACCATCATGCACTGAGGGCCACTTAGAGCCAGTTGCCCAGACTGCAGGAAAAGACTTGAGCATTTATCCAAAACAGCAGAAAAAGTGTACAGAAGAAACACAGGGGGAAGGATTTGCTAAATTTTATAGCTAATGGATCTCAGTTCTTACTGCAGAAATTTTACTCTGAAACATTTGGGAGGACAGAGGTGATAGGAATTGTACTTTCAAAATCTGAATTTGACTTTATCGAGCTGTTTAGTACTTAATCTTCCTATTTACCTCATTTCCTTGGCATAATTGCACTATGCCCTATGACTAAGATGTTATAAATAAACTTAATCTAAAAATGACTCATAGCTCTCAAATATAATATATAATAACATATTATGAAAGTAATACATACACAATATTTCAGCAGAATCCAAATAATTGTTGTGTGTTGAACTGAATATATCTAAAAATACACAGATCTGACCATAACTTTGACTCCTGTTGTAATAGTACAAAATAGCATGATGAACTTCAAAGAAACCATACTGCCAAGTCCATGAGGAGCTTTCAAACACAACAGATCCGCCTTGGTCCACAAATTCTTTTGTAAAGAAAGCAGAAGCCTTTCTCTCTGCTGTTATGTCCAGGATGTTGCTGGTTACCTAATACCCACTCAGCCTTCCTTCATATAACTTAGAATTTTAGTTCAAAAGTATGCCTTGGGATATTTCAAGCATGAAAGGAACAATAAAAATCCCATTTTTATTTTCTGTCATGCCAAGGGGCAAATGTAATAGCCTTACACAATGTTGCACCACGTTGCATAGGCTGATGTGATATTACATAACATCGTCTAGGTACTGAAAGAAACAAATGTTTCCAACATACAGACCAAAAGCCCCAAAAGCAGGGGTCATTTCAGTGCTGTGAATGAGCACAATACAGACACCATGAGGAACAAATCTGCTTTCAGCCAAACTCATTCAGATAAGATTCAAGACCAGTGCTCCTAATGTGTTCATTTTGGCCAGGAATGAACCAGAAATGTTCTGTTTAATCTCCCAGCAAAAGGAACTGGACCCTGCACTGTAAAACAGTGTTCTCCTTTTCACTCAAAATTTACAGTGTTGGTAAGTTTGACAACTATTTGTGCATCTTCTATTTCTATTTTAGTCACAAAACCAAGGTCAAAATTGAGATTCACTGTTTGTCTACATTCCTGTGGAAACATAAGGGATGTTCAAGAAGCCAGACATGCTCCCTAAGAAAAAAGGGTCACTACTGGACCATTACCAAGCACCTACACACTGTTCTCTGTGTGATATTTGGGGCTGTCTTGTGCAGGGTCAGGAGCTGGACTCAGTGATCCTCGTGACCCGCTTCCAACTCAGGATATTCTAGCGTTCTACGGTTCTATGGAGGTTCAGAGAATGACTTAATAATCTGTAACCAAATTTGACCTTTTTCCCTACTCTCTTGCATGCATTCACCATACTACCTCTGTTACTCCAGCCTCTGCTCAAGGAACATACTGCTGCTGTAGCAGGGAGCCCTGAACTGAGATCATCTTTTTGAATAAAGACCTGTGTGTGAGCAACAACAGTATGACTTCAGAGTGAGACAGTTTCTAACAATCTGACTTCAGACACTGTTGAAAGAATAAACCAAAAAGATTAGACAGCAAAATTTTAAGCCAAAGGTGAGACTGCACTTTGAAGCTTATGTCCTCCACAAAGTACTTGCACTAAGCTATTTATGCAGTCATGTTAAAGAAAGATGGTAACAGATCTGGCTAAAGTTCTCCTGAGAGGTTTGCATGTTCAGATACTGTAATTGCCAGCTCCCTCTGGGATAACCAAGAAAAATAGTCATATTTCAAGCCATCATTTTGCTATTAAAATCAGAACTCTGTTCTTTAAAAAAATGTGTATCATAAACCCTGCGAATTTGCTAGATTTTAATGCCTTAATGAAAGATGCCATGAATCAATTATAAACCGATGATTTTTCAATGTATTGGGTTTTCTCAGATGATAATAAAAATAAAGTAAAAGAAAGGAAAAGAAAGGAAAAGCTGGTGATAGGTTATGGAATGTGACAATATGTAGCAAAGTTGTGCTTCCTCCTGCTTGGCAAGCTGATATAATACAGAAAACAGAGCAAACAGATACATTACATCTTTAGCAAACAGAGCATTACATATTTATGAGTAAAGCTGAAGACAACATATGAATATTCATCTAATTAGTTATTCAAATACATGTCCATTTTCGAAGTTAACATGTTCAGTTTTCTTTCTCAAGGTCTTGAAGAAGTTTTCCCATTATAATTTCAAGTGTGATATTTACAACAATAGTGAGGAACCACTCTTCTACAATGTTGAATCATGAAAGATCACTGGAGAATGAGGCAAAAGGCAGGCTAGTTTAGAGAAACTGTCAAAGAAGTTATGATATATTCCCTAGAGATACTTCTTCTCTTACACTCTGTGAAACAAACTCTTATTTATGCAGTGCAGGATTTTAAAAATCTTTTCCTAACCATAAAGAAACATGTTCTGATGATGACAGCCAAAAGATCTCCTGAAAGTGATATGGCACTTCAATTCTAAGTGGTGTTATAAACAAGTACATTACAAATAAGTGGCTGTCTATGTTTAGGAATGGTACTGATCAGTTTAGTGCCCCCACCGAGACTCTCCAAACCATGTGCCACTCTCTTGCTCCCCTGCTTTCCCCTCCATCTCTCCTCTGCAGTGGGATGGAGAGAAGAACTGGGGGCATGAAAGGTAAAGATCATGGGCTGAGATAACAAAAATTTACTGGAAACAAAAATTAGTTAAAACAATGAACAGCAACAACAACAATACCAATGACAGAGGATACAAGAAAGAAACAATTGACATGGAACACCCCAACAACAGACAAAACCAGATGACTCCCTTTGCCACATTTGACTGGACCAGAATCCCTTCTCCCCAGAAGACAGTCCCTTTTCCCTACCCCAGGCAATGATGTGAGGTGGTATAGAATGGTCCTGGCCACTGCAAAAAACCAACTCTGTCCTAACCAGAACCAGGACAGTGGTTAAATAAAAACTCCGCTCACTTTTATCAGAGTTCATGCACTTCAGTGAAGTAATATAACAATGTCCAGTGCCTGCCACAAATTTTAGCTCAGTTAATGGTTCCACTTGCAAACTGTTAAAAATCTGCTTTTACACTATTTTATATTTAAACTAAGCCAAGCCAGAAGTGCCACAACAAAGTGAACCTGAGAGTGATGAACTCAGTTTGATGGATGTCTCAAAGCCACCACAATCTGCATGTAAGGTACAACTGCAAGGTTCAGCTGCTAATCAATGACAGCTGTCTTTTTTGCGTCCCAAACTGGGACTTCATCTTCAATTCTAAGTCCCAGAACAGAAGAGAGAAAGGTGATGTACAGATTCAACTAACAGAAAATAGTTTGGAAGGAAGCTGAACACATCACTGATTGTCCCTGCATCCTAGGGCAGGGCAGCCATCTGGTATGTGAGGTGCTTCCACAGAGCCTTTCCCTAGGTATTCTCAGGGACCTCCTGGTACTAGCAGCCATTCCCCAATCAGTCTATTGCAGCACTTTGCTATCATTTTGAAGAAAAAGAAAAAAAAGGAAAAAAGGTAGAATGGCTGAGTCCCCATAAAGAACAGTTGTTAGTTTTATAGTTTCATATATTCTCACTGTCTGAGGATAAATCACACTAACACAGTTTAAATTGTCACAGTATCACAGTCTAAGCTAGAAAACATAATATTTTCTTTCCAAAGAAAAGAAAAGTGCTAGATCCTGAGGTGTTTCTGGCATATAAGCAAAAGTTGTCTCATGAGTCAACACGAGTCTGTTGTAGAAAAGAAAAGCAATTTCTGTAATGGTTATAACTCTCTTGTCCAGAGCCAAAGGCCATGTTAAAGTGGTTCTGAGTCAGAGAAATGCTTATGCCCGTGAAGGAAGCTCCACACAGTCTTTGTGCTCACAAAAAGATGAAAGAAGCTCAGGCTGATCTGAGCAGAGGCCCTACTCTGAAGAAAAGTAGGTTATTCTTAATAAATAGCAAAATACTGGAAGAGCAAGACAGAATTATTGCGAAGTTTTGAGAAAAAGGGTAACACAGGACAGGAGAGAACCACCTGGGATATGGCAGATCTAATTTCACACTGACAGGGCCAACAGCTTTGTATAAACGAGAGTATGAATATGCTGTGTTCCATCTTTGCTTCCCTGATTAGCTATAGGCAGCATGAATTATGCAGGCCCCCAGACAGGGTGTGCATTTACAGTTGCAAAATAAAAGCCAAGTCAAAAAGCTTGCTATCCTTTTTTGCTTGTTATTTTCATCTCACCCTCTATTTATCATAATGAAGCTGATGATATCTGAATCCTATACAAAACAGGGCTGAAAAATCCCCAACACCAAGACAAGTCCTGGTGCAACAAGTCAGTTACTTATGGGCCTGACACTGAGTGCCCAGATAGTCTCACTGAACCTGGAGAGATTGTTTGAATGATGTTCTGCCTAGTCTTAGGGTTCTTCATGGGATGTGAGATGTGTCTTTGCAGCTACTAGGGGACACAGTAAATCATACACGATGCTATCCATATTCAGGATGTATTATTTTAGTGCATTGCAAATAGTCTGAGCATACACTGTGCTTGCTTACAAAGTGAATGCTTGTTGCTGAAGGTGTCATAGGCCCACTAAAGCAAGATTACTCCCATACAAGGCAGTGATGAACAGCTTTCATTTCAGTCACATCCCATTTTGTGTCTACTATAGCAAGAGCTATGCCACTGCCCTGAATGATAAAGCGACTACTGACACCACAACAATTAAAGATTTATAGTAGCATAAATAATTAACACTTCCCCTTTCTACTGAACATAAAAGTCATGCTTAGATGAATATAAAAACAGTAGTAAACTCATACCAGGCAGCTGAAACAAATTTATCTCTGATACATCTCAGAAGTCTCACATTGTCTCTCAGAAGAACATTTTCTGTTAGGCTGTATTGGATATAAAGTTATACATTGCATAATTACTTGATTTTGCAAAACAATGAAGACATCCCCTATTTCAGAATTCCTTTATAAAACCAGTCTGGTTTGTGTTTAGACTCAGCATGGTTATGTACTGAGATCTTCACATACTGGAGACTGTACCATTCTTTCATCCAGACACCAGCAATCTTGTTGCCATCTGGAAACTTCATGATAAGAGAATTTTTTCCCCTTTGCAATTTAGGTGCTACTCTATTAGGTACCACTTTTTTTTTTTTTTTTTCCAATCATGTTTCCACCATAAAAACCACAACCATGAGTTTTGAAAACAAACTAATGAGCAGTACTTAACACAAATGCACACCTTAATTTAGAGGCATGCATTGTTATGTCCCTACTTTTGTCTGCCATTTTCCTTGTATTATAACGGGATGGCCTAAAATTCCTTTAGTTCATAAAATGTGCCTTCAAAGAACTGTTCTAAAAACAAAAAGTATGCCCAAATTAAAATGTTACAGTTTCAAAGACCAGCAATCAGAAGGGATGAAGAAATGCCAGTAAAAATGACAACATAGTAAATTTAATATAGATCCATCTCTTGCATGCATCATGGAAATTATGCACAGGTCATTAGCTGCTTGGTCACCTGCTCTTTACTTACAGGTTTTTTTCTTTCAGTCTCTGCACATAACAAAGTTCTTCTGGTATGAATAAAATGTGCAATGACAAAGGTTATTCTCTGCAATTTCTTGGCCTCAGTTGCTGCAGAAGCTGAAGCATGAACAGCAAAGTTGAATAAGTTTAAAATTTCTGTCTCCTAGGAAATTCCAATGTTCTCTTTCAGGTGCTTCAAGTCACAATTAAAAGGAATAGCAATACTTCCTGCAAGACGGAAATTATGGTGAGGTTTTGTTCTGTAAAATTAAAAAGCCAGGTAATTTGTTTTAGAAATGCATTCAGAGCATGCAAGTTTCTGGTTTCTTACGGGACAGACTATTACCAGATTGCCTAGTAGTCAAGAGGAAAGGTGACTTCATGTATCTGCATTTCTGCTTGGCCAGAGTAAAGGCCCTCTCCCCAGGGCCAAGGGGACACCATTTTCCCGGGAAACCATGAAGACATTGCTGACAAGCAGTTATGTGGAGGCAGTGCCTACCCCAGGCTGGTGCTTCTTTCACAGAAGGGTTTGGGTACTCTTGTACCTGGGCCAGGATTTCTGTGCCAAAACCCATCTAATGAATAAGCCTCTGGGCCTTCCTTCTAAACCAGTTTCATTCCACAGTCATTTTTTACAGACAGGGAAACATTATTTTTGTGACAGTCTATTTGTAATATGTCTCTTTTCCCTTTGTCTCCTTCTCTTTCCTTCTTTTCAGAGGGGTGTAATGTGACCCTTGGCTGCTGGCACCCACATGCCCAGCAGCACCTGCAGGAGCCTTTCATGTACAGAAAGGGTCTCCAAGCACACAGGGGTCATATTCATTTCTCTTGAGAGTTTCTTAAAGACATTTGATTCCTGTGACATGAAACTGGTTACTAATTAACAGAGATTCAAAGATTAGTGTTACCGATTCTCCTCCCGCGGCCAGGCAGTGAGGGAGAGGAGGAAGGCCAGTGAGCTGCAGAGGACACTGAGCCTGCGACTGCCAATGAAAAGACTCATTATTCATCAGGGTTTCATGCTGAAAAGTTAAACTCAGCTGGTTTTTATGGCCAGTATTGATTCTATACCTTGCATCACCAACACCTCCACAAGGTATAACATTGCCTGGCTATCACAGTTTCACTCAGGCTTGCCAATGGTGAAAAAAAAGCCTAGATATTCATTTTCTGTAACATGAATTTGCAGTGCTTTGCTGGTGGAAGAGATGAAAATTAAATGATGGTTGAGGATAGGTTTTCCCTGTTTCACAGAATCGTAGAATCATTAAGGTTGGAAAAGATCTCCAGATATCGTTGTCTGACCTTCAATCAAATTCCATCACGCTCACTAAACTGTATGTCAATGAATAGGTTTCCCTGAGACAAAAAATGATGTACATAGAGAAGAGACTGAGACACAGCAAAGGTTAGGTTAAGTGACTGTGTATACATAATATATTATTTATATATTATTATACATGCATATATATATATATAATTATACATGCATAATTTCTTGTCCTTGAAATGGTGGAAATATTTGCAATTTAAATTGCAAATCTCACACTTGTAGAGGAGACTGGATATGGGTCAGCTTGGCTTTTTTGAGTGTTCTACTTTGAATACAGACTCCCAGACAGCCTGTTGGTCACTGGGTGCAAGGAGTTCCCATTCCTAAATGCACACAATGCAAAACATGAAATGTTTGAAAAGAAGGAAGGCTTTTTCATTTTATTTAGTGAATAAAAAAAAAATTAAAACCCCAACAACCACCAGTGAAGCAAGCAGGTGCATCTTTTTGTCTCCCTATAGACATAACGCTCTTTTTCACTTCTATTCAAGAAAACTCTGAAGAAGTCTGTCGATTTTTTTAACACTTTTCATTGCATTAAAATGCATTCAGATTAAGGCATATTCTCAATAATATCATTCTGCAAAGTATTCAAATATTCATATAATGAGGAAAAATGGCTGTAAGTATGTTTTAGTTATCTGCAGTAGTAGTTCAGGTGTTTAAAAGTCTTGTTTTTCAGACAACCATTCACTGAATCTCTGCCTTTAAGCACAGAACATTATCCCAGAATTTCTTGAAAGCATTCCAAAAAGCTTTATGAATGTACAGATTCATCACAGAGGTTTCCCCTAGAGTCAGAGGATGAACCCTAGGACCATTCAGAAGCACAGAGTACCTAGGAGTGTTGCACTTTAGGCTTGTAGAGCACATATGAAAAAGCTGCTGTGCCAAGGAGTCTGGGAAGCCCACTCTCAAGGTTTTGCAGAGACTCCCTGGTCTCCCAGAAAGCTGGTGCTTTCTGCCAGCCTGCAGTACTCCCTGAACCAGCTCTGACCACACAGAGTCCCAGCAAAGTGCAGGACTGACTGCACAGCTGATTGCTTTTCATCTGCCAACCTACACCCACATCTCAGAAAGCTGATCTCCCCCTGTGTACTGCTGCCTCTTTTTCTTGCTCTTGGGACAGCAAGGAAGCAGCTTTGAAAGGGCTGAAAACAGAAGCTAGACTGTGACTAGGACCTTATTGTTCTTGTACACATGCATCATCTCAGCTGCCACATTCATTCTAAAATGCAGGAAAGCTTGTTTGAAAAACATATGTGATGCATAGGGGTATGATTTTCCCCAGAGTTCACCAATTCATTTGGTATCTATCTGAAGAAGGCAGGAAGGAGGAAGAATATATTCTAATTTTAATTTTAATACATGTAGTGAATAAAAGAAACATGTTGAAAGCCCAGAACACTTTAAAAATCGCATCTCTATCTCTCCATACCAAAATTTTTTTTTACCTATGTAGTATTTTCCTAGCAATTCCTAAATAGAGTTAGGAGTATTAGAAATAATCAAAGAAGTCTGTTAAAGAATCTGAGGATAAGTGTGCATGTTGAGGATGTCTGAATAACTTGAATATCTTAGTTTTCACATTGTAGCTGCATATTTTATTAACTTAAGCCAAGCCCTGAATTTATTCTTGTACTTCACACAGCCAACAATGCCTCAAGGTGGTCACATTCATTTTCAGAGAAACCTAAATAGCTAAAAAAAAAAAAAAATTCATTACTCTATAGAGGTACTTTGGCTTCTCTTTGTCTGAGAGCTGGATAAAAAAATATAAATTAAAGCAGTGAAAAAATTTTAATGAGATGGTAAGGACCTGAAATCCTTCCGTATGAATTATGACTATCCTTAGTGCCAAGAATTCCCTCAAAAGAGCCAAGTAGGTTGGCATCTGAAGAGTGGCACAGAATCCCAGGCACTCTGGCCAGTGAGTCAGCTTCATGGGCGGCCAAATTTGAACGCCCCTATGCAAAAGCAAGCAGCATGGAGAATAAACAGGAGGAATTAGAGATATGTGCATGCCTGCAGGGCTGAGTCTTACATGCAGATGTAGTGGGACAACTCCTCTGACAGGACTGCTGGAATGGAGGGATACAGGCTCTTTAGGATAGGCAGGGAAGATGAGGAGGCAGGGTTGCCCTCTATGTCAGAGACCACCTGGAGAGAATGGAGCACCACCTGGGGAGGGATGAGGATCTGACTGAGAGTTTATGGGTCAGGATTAAAGGGAGGGCAGGGACAGGTGACATGTAGGGGTCTGCTGTAGGTCACCTTACCAGGAAGACCAAGTGAGTGTAACCCTGTAGAGACAGACATTAGCAGCCTCACATTCACAAGCCCTGGTGCTCATGGGGGACTTCAACCACCCCAAAATCTGTTGGAGGGACAACACAACAGGACATAAGCAGTCCAGGACCTCCTGCATTGATAACTTCCTTCTCCAAGTGGCAGAAGAACCAGTGAGGAGAGGTGCTATGCTGGATCATGTACTCCCCAACAGGAATAGACTGGTGGGCAATGTGAACTTCAAGTGCAGCCGGGGCTGCAGTGATGGTGGATTGGTGATGTTCAAAATCCTTAGGATAGCAAGGAGGTTGCATGGCAAGCTCCCTGATCTGGCCTTCAGGAGAGCAGACTTTTTCTTGGTGAAGCACTGGAACAGGTTGCACAGAGAAGTTGTGGATGCCCCATTCCTGGAAGTGTCCATAGACAGGCTGGATGGCACTTTGAGCAACCCAGTCTAGTGGAAGATGTCCCTGCCCATGGCAAGGAGTTAGGAACCAGATGACCTTTAAGGAAGGCCCTTTTCAACCCAAAGCATTCTTTGATTCTATGATTTTATGCTAAGTGCTGATGACAAGGACTGAGATATCATGCTGGTTGGAGTACGTTCTAAATTGTTACCCATGAGTATTTAAAGTCTCCACCATCAGTTTTCTCTGACTCAGTAACCAGAAAAACAGAACTGGCTAGCTCTTCCCCCAATGAAGGATACGTATTTCATCCTGCATGCAGCAACCATCCTCTTCTTTCACAATTATTCATTGTGCATATTCATTGATTTATTTGCAGAAGAGTTATAGTCAAGCAGACCTCCTGAACCACAACTGTGTTATTTTAACCTTACTACTGCGTGATACTTCAGAATTATTTCAAAGAGCAGAAAGAAGTTGTTCAGAGAGTTTATCACAGAGGCATACATGACTGACAGCCCCTTCCTGTGTCACTTCATGCTTTTTTGGTTTGAGAATACTTTGATTCCATGATCCCTTTTGGTTCCCAGAATATGACATTGGTACATCTCTCCTGAGACTTATTTGCCCATCTCTTGTGCCTTCTTCATTTTTTTCAGACATGAAGCAAGGAAATTCCTCTTCCTTTCCTTGTGATCAAATTATCATTCCTACTCTACCTTCAGACTTGCTGTCTCTTTCCTATTTCATATCACATCAATGAATCAGGATCTGGCTTTCTACTAAAAGCTGCCATTGTGCCCACAAAAGAACACTTCTCCATGCACCTCAGCATCCCTTTCTTTCTTGTCTTTCATTTCCAACCCTGTGTGCGAGCTACCCCAAGCATATTTCCTTTACTAAATTTAACTGCCATCACAATGCCTTTATCTTCTGGCAGGTATGAGGCATTACTCAAGGTGAATTTCACCCAACTTCAATGCTTTGCTCTGCATGTAGCAACAATTATAGAAGAAAAGTAAGCACTGTCTTGTCTCTACTACAGAGACCAAAGCAGAAATTTGCTGCATTTGAGATTCAAGACAAGCCTTTTATGTTCAAGCTGCTGCTGTTGATACTTGGAGCTGTACCTGTTGCACTGTTTCCAATCTGGAGAATAGCAAGCGTAGGGGATTACTGGATACAGCCACACGGTCTACATTTTCCCTCTGACACCTTTTCCTATGTGACCCTAGCCCCCTCCCAAGTGCCAGACTAAGGTGCTTCCATTTGTAACACAGAAAAAATCTTCCAATTTTAGTAGCCTTCATATTTCTCTTACACGAAATAAAGACCATACCTTGAATTTGATACAAGAGCAGTTAGGCCATTAAATAACCTGGCAACATACCCCAAGGGTATAGAGGCACCTCTATGGGGAAATTTTAATGTAAACATTCCATTCCGATAGTGAGCAGTCAAAATTAGTCCTTTAATATGTACTTTGCATAATCATCAGATCATGTCCAGCCTTCTCTCCTATTTATTCTTTTTTCAAACACTCCTTGTCACCCATATGCATGCATGGCCATGCAACGTTATGTTTTATAACCACTAGACAGATTACCTGATTTTGCAAACTGAGCTTCACTGTAAGCTAACACGTATCTGAAAATTAAGTTTGTAATAAAGGCATGTCTGTTGCAGATCACCTTGTTGATGAATGGGAACTTCACAAATGCTTTGATTTTTTTTTCATTATTTTCCAGTGCCAAAACATTCAGAATAGCATCTTTCATGCATCAAATGTATTACAGCATTGGGACAATCTAGCCTCCACTTTATGATTTTAATCATTTTTCTGCTTTGAATTTTTGGCTGTGTTTTATTCTCTGTAGATGAGATTCTAGTAGGTTCTTATGACGAGAGGTCAAACTAAAAAAAAACAGTCCTGCTGTTTCTGTCAACTAAATTCAAACATTACTGTGAAGCTTTATAACAATAATACCTTTCGTGCTACTATATTCTGTAAGCAATTCAAGTGGAATCCTTCTTCTGTGTGGTTTATTATAACTCAACCATAAAAATGTGCTTTGGGCTGAAAGTGGATTTATAAGATTTCTGCCCAGGAGCATACGCTTTGTAAAATTTAATTTAAATCAGCTTAGCTATTTTTTTTCTTTAAAGTTTGAAGAATAAAAACAAAAATAGATTGGTATTTTTTTCTTAGCAAAAAAAACCCCTACTTTTATTTCTATAACAAGTAGTCATTTTTCTTGCCCTTCATAAATATACATAATTCCATCATCTTTGGGGAAGACATGTGGAGGACCATGAAAGAAAATGTCATTTTCCTTTTTTTTAAATGAAATATAGAAGCTGTCTGTGCCTCTATATTTCCTGTGGACTAGGATTTTCTATGGGCACATGGTTCAATACAAAAAATGATATTTTTATTGGAAAAAAAAAAAGAGGCTACTGCCCTTAACTACTTTTCTCAATGGTCAAAACAGAGTTTTATGAAATGTAAATAGGAAAAAAGTCTCATTCAATGCAGTATAACTCAGCTTACATACCCACTATACCAGAGATTTGTGGACCCAACTTGTTTTTCCTGCTCTGACAGGCATATGTTGAATTTGAGGTGCGTTTATCTGTTTGTTTGCTTGCTTTCACAGTTCCTCTGGTGGTATTTGAACTCCTGCTGGAAGAATTGCTTATGAAGATCCACAGTCCTGGGTGCATTTCTCTTCAGATTCTGGCTACATGAAGACCACCTTGATGACCTGCCAGAGGTCATGTGGGCATTGAGCAGATCAGATTGAGCAGAGCAGCTCAGCAGACAGGGCTGTGCCATTTCATCTGAGTCAGCAGGCAAACTGCTCAGCAGCTAACAACGAGTTTGAAAATGTGATTCTGCTCATAGAAACCAGGAAAAAAACCCTGTCTGATCTACATAGATGCTCTAATTCAGGGACCTCTTCAGTACACCTTCTTTTCCCTTCCCCTCCGTTTCCTTCCCTTCCCTTCCCTGCATCAATACATGGGTACCAAGCTTAAAAAAAAATCCTTTCCTTTCCTTTCCTTTCCTTTCCTTTCCTTTCCTTTCCTTTCCTTTCCTTTCCTTTCCTTTCCTTTCCTTTCCTTTCCTTTCCTTTCCTTTCCTTTCCTTTCCTTTCCTTTCCTTTCCTTTCCTTTCCTTTCCTTTCCTTTCCTTTCCTTTCCTTTCCTTTCCTTTCCTTTCCTTTCCTTTCCTTTCCTTTCCTTTCCCTTCCCTTCCCTTCCCTTCCCTTCCCTTCCCTTCCCTTCCCTTCCCTTCCCTTCCCTTCCCTTCCCTTCCCTTCCCTTCCCTTCCCTTCCCTTCCCTTCCCTTCCCTTCCCTTCCCTTCCCTTCCCTTCCCTTCCCTTCCCTTCCCTTCCCTTCCCTTCCCTTCCCTTCCCTTCCCTTCCCTTCCCTTCCCTTCCCTTCCCTTCCCTTCCCTTCCCTTCCCTTCCCTTCCCTCTCCATAAAAAAGTTAATCCAAACACAGAAAATTGTCTACAAAGAGAAGATCACTTAAAGCAAATGAATGAAATCTTGTGTTGGGGAGACATTCTTATCTTCAATTTTTTTAGTGCTTTAGCCCTTGATCAGCAACTTCCAAGGAAAAGATGAGTTACAATAAATCAGCTAAATAGCAGTATAGAGAGAAAACAGGTTGCATTAAAAGCAACTTGGGAGTGAGGATAATAAATAAATTATGCCAAAAGAGCCTAAAGAGCTTCATGAATACCAAGATAAGAAGATCTAAAAAATCTATTTCAATATGTAAAAGTTATTTTAGTATGTAATACATTGTTACACTCATCAACATGTGTGCATATATTTACAAATACTCAGATATGCACATACATATACATATGTATGAATACTCTTGATGCTAATTTAATCTTAAATTAATCTGAGATTTTAATACTCCCAGGTGTTCAAGATGTTTAAGTATACCATGTAAATACCATGACACCTATCCCAGGATAGGAAGGAAGTAACCTGAAGGCATCTGGCTTCCTACAGTATGCTCACTGGCTGTGTTTGATGCAGGAGGCAGTGCAACAATTCACTGATGAGCTGGAAAGAGCAAGCCAAAGTGACTTGGACAGTGAGAAGTCAGTGAATGGAAGACAGTGTTGCATGTCAGAGATCCTGCTGCTCTACCATGTCAGATCATGTAGCTGGATCTAAACATCCATCTTCAATTTATATAGTGGATTTCATATTAGAAGAATAGGCAAGTTCATTCACGATTTATATCAGATGGATCAAAATCTAGCATGCTTTTCTGCCATGTCATCCAGACTGCTTCAAAAGGGATAGTTTTTCAGTCTATTCACATAGCTAACATCTTACTCTGAGTTCTCACATCTCAGGAGTTCTCACATCCCACATTAGAATCCTGCCATGGACAGGTATTTCTTGTTCCACTCATTTCTATTCATACAGCTTGCTCTCCTATGACCTGTGTTCATCTGAGCTATGTTTTACCATTCTTCTTTTCCTCTAACATAGAAATAGAGACAGGTTCTTTTATCTTTGTAGCATTTCACAGACCATCATGCCTCTTCTCAGACTCTTCTCAGCACTATCAAGTGATAGGAAAAGAGGCAATGGAAACATAATGAAATACAAGAAAATTCATTCAAACATTAGAAAAAACTTCCATATTCTGAGTCCGGAACAGGTTGCCTAGAGAGGTTGTGGAGGCTCCATTCCTGGAGATGTTCAAAATTCACTTGGACATCAAAGCACTGTCTCTCACTGACTCTGCTTGAACAGGGGTTTTAGACTAGACAACCTCAAGAGGACATTTCCCACCTCAGGGATTCTGTGATACAGTGATCTTGAGGACCACCTCTCATTAATTACGGACTTGATGAATCTTTCTTTCAAAAACTGTATCTAGCAGGTTATGACACTTAGAAATTATATTTCCAAACTTGTTCCCACATCTTGGAAATCACCCTACAAACTTGTGCAAATCTTTCCTCTTCAGGATTCTCCTGAAAACCCTTTGTTGCAACCTATAAATCTATAAAAGGAATTTGTCAAGAGGTAGAGAGTTGCTGTGTCTACTTGTTTCTCCAACTGCTCTATGCCTCCTCCTCCCTTTATAATTCAGGCTGTAAAAGGCCTGTGACAGAAACTATGCCTGGGTTTTTAAAGCACCTACCACCACTGTTTGCTGTACATAAGTAGGACTGCTGGACACTCATTAAAAACAAAAAATAAGTGGGCAACCCCAGAATAATCACAGTATGTTCCAGATTGGGTCAAAATTAAAATAAAGGTCTTAACTACTATTTTCAGTATTAAGGGATTTTTTTGCTTTTATAAACATACAGAAACTGTAAAGCATCTGGAATCCAAAGGATTTCTTTGTTTTCTTTGTTTCTTTGTTTCCTTTAAGTTTTACCAGTTCCATGGAATTCAGTCTGAACTTTATTGGTTACTATGGTGACTAACTGTAATAAATGAAGTGACAAAGATGTCTCAGACTTTATTTAGTGGGGAATAAGGAGCAGATAGAAACAGAAACCTCTACTTTCCATAGACAGGTCATTCAGTCAGCCACTTGCATAGCTGTTAATACACAGATGGGTTTTGAATCCTTTGCCTCCTCTATGAACAGGTCTGAACCTTATTTAATGGTGATGTGCTGAGTGCAAGGAGGCAGGCGGTCTCAATGCAGATGAAGTTCTGAAGCTGTTCCCATCAAGTGGAGTGGCACTAGGTCCTAGACAGACACATTTCCTCCAACTCACCCCATGCCCTCAGCCTGAGCCTAATGCCTGAGCAGAAGTTGTTTTCCCATGTGTTTCTAGCTTTCACTGGCAGCAGAGATGATACTGTGCTGAATGTAACTAGAAATATACATCCTACTGTCCTATTTCTTTGATTCAACAAGGGTAGGAGGGAAGATCTTAAGAAGGACTGCAGTTGTGGGTGGCCAATTATCTAGCAGGATGTCTGGAAAGGGTCTTTTTACTTTTTGTACTTCCTACCAACTGTGCAGAAAGCAATTAATACTTTGCCCCTCTTCTTTCATTTTTGATACCTGTATAAACAACGAAAATAATGCTGCCAGTAGAAGAAGAAATCCAGACTGACCTTTGTGATGAGAGTGGTCAACTCAAGTCCTGAGGCAACAAAACCAGCAATGATTATCATTGTCTCATACTGATTCTATTGAAACAAGGTAGCAGCTGGAACATTTATCTCAAAAATAATACTGTAGCAGCTTTTAAGGTACAAAATTAGTAGCTTGATTAGAAAAATAAAATGTTCTCTTAAGATTTCAGGAGATGTGCAGAAGATATTGTTTGTTTTTGGCTAAATATTGGAGTGACATAGTATCTATGGTGTCATGTATTAAGAGGTTTTGTTATGTTTCATGGGATCAGCTTAAATGTAAATACACATATGTGTAAAATTCACTCTGTGTGTGGAAGTCTGAGCCATATGTCACTGGAATTAACTTCCCTGCTATGTTTGTCTCTTTTCAGTATTCCATACCCAAAGTCTACGCTACATTGTGTAACACTACACTGCTCAAGGAACACAGCATTGACTCAATCCTGCTGCATGGACAGAAATAAAAGCCAAACCAACCACTTTCCTACTGCCTTACACCCATATTCCTCAGAAACACCTCCTTGATCAAAAGATAGAAATGCTCATGTCCTCCTGCCAACCCATTTTTTGGAGGGAATGGAGAGTTGTTTTGGACAGATCAAAGTAGAAGTATGGCATAGGCATAGACAGAGTAAATTCTGAGATTTGCATACAGAGCATAAGTCATATGAGTTTGAAATATAATGCATGGCTTACAAAATATGTAATTAGTACTCAGAGACGTGGCTTGAAAAATAAAACAGCTCAAGCTCCCTGTCAGCTTGGTAACATAACCCAAGGCAGAGTTACAGGAATGAAAAGCTCACCTGAATATACCTTGTGGCAGTGCCTTCCTCTAAGAAACAAAATCATGTGGCACCGGCTTTATCTGCATTTCGTGAATGGCCCAGATTTTGTCCTGGTAAGCCTTTGACTCTGCTGGTTTACCATCCTGTTAAACTGGTATCTGACATTTCAGCTGGGAAGAAGTAGCACCATCTTTGCTTTTGAGGAATTCAGTGTCCCCCTTGAGATGAGAATGACAGGTGGCTGTGTCACACTCCTCTTCTACTCTCTCCCAGAGTGCAGTCCAGCTAGTGGTCTCAAATCACACACTGCTTTAAAACAATGTTTAAGGTCTGTGTATATTTAGCCATGGATCAGAGTATTTGATTTTACCCTATGTCTAAAGGAGTTGGGAAGACACCTCTCCCATCTGACCTGGGAGAAATCCCAAGGTTGTATTTGAATGGTTTGTACTTTTCTCTAAGGCCCCAAACAAATGTTCAACTTTCTAACACACACACCTTGGGGGTAAGCAATTATTCATGATACAACAAGAAAAATACAAAAAAGTATGTCACTATAAATTCTTAAATCAGTTGTTTTCAGTTTCTAATCTTTAAGCATTTTCTTTGTTTGATCTGTCATAAATATTTCTCTTAGCTCTTTAAAAAGAATTGGCTTATTGATGTTTGGGGGAAGATGATTTATTGCAGTACTAGAACAAAATAAATTCACTTTTAAATGTGAGTAAAGTTTTGCAAAAGAGAACGAATGCTTTAATACAAGATCCAAATGCCAGTGTCTCAGCACTGGTTGCACAACTCTGAAGGAAAAAAGTTAAGGTTACAAACAGAACAATATCATTATTGATATTTCCTCACTGGAGGCTTACTGGTCTTATCACTAAGACCATTATTTTTATTTACATCTAAAGAGGAAAAAAGTTATGCTGGGCACCTAACTTTTTTTCACAGATCTAGGAAAATCTGGAGATTAACAATTATGTGAATAGGTATATAATCTCCCCTGCTTTTTAAAAAACTCAGCTACCATTCAACATTAGCTCACAGTGGACCTAACATCTTCCTGCACTTTTCATTATGTTCATCTCTAAACTTTGTGCAACTTTTTACAGGGCCAGGAAGAACAAGAGAAAAAGAGGATGTATAAATGAACTGAAATTATGCTTTGACTTGATTAAACACATATCAGTGTCAACCAGCAAGCCTGTGATAATAAATTACCTAGCAGTGATAAACAAATACCATGGGGAAAAACATATGTATAAAACAAAAAGTCTTGAATGTCCTTTTCTGATCTACACATCAGGATTCCTTTTCAAAGTGCTACTTTTTAATCATACCTGCACTGAACTATTATTTATTTGCAACTAACCAGAGAATTCAGCAGCAAGATCTTGCATTTCCTAGGTCTGGTCCTGTCCTGCTGGAGCTTTCCCATACCAGTGTTTCTGTCTGAAACACTGCGGCTTTGTTCACGTTCAGCTCCCTCAGCTGCAGGCAGCCCCAGAGGTCACTGCAATCTCCCCAGAGCTACCAGAGCACTGTCCAGTGTGGCAATCTCCTCTCCTAGCTCTCTGCTGACCATCCTCCCTGGCAGACAGCTTGATGTCAGCAGCCCTGGATGTGTCAGGTGTCCTCATCCACCTGAAGATGAGCTTCCCAAACCCATTTCCCATCTGTTCAAGCCAGAGTTGAAGAGAGTTGGTAGGTTCCTAACCTGCCCTGTGTACTCAGGTCTTTGCTGTGGCCCATATTAATACTAAAATGCTAAGCAGGCACTGCAGCTGCCCCTTCAGCATTCACTGCCCTATTTCAGTGTTGCCTGTAGCCAGCATTGTTTCCTCTCTCCCCTGCCTCCTAGCACTGGATGCTCAACCGGGTTCATTAATAATTTAGGGTTCCTAAATATGAATTATGGCACCCAGAACAGAAACCTATATTTAAAGAACCTGTGGTTTCTGCTGTAAAAAATGCTTTTTCTTGAGGAAAAAGTGTAATTGAGGTTCTGACACCTTTATAACTACATAAAATACATGCACATATTTACCTATAGGTCTCTAAAGTATACTGAGGTCAGTAGGAAACATATCACATTGTGATCAGGGGTGATACAATTCCCTTAAAGTCAATTCTCAGAACTAATGTTCTCACTCTCCAAGCCCAGTGAGCTGCACAGAAAAATAAACTCTCTCACACCATTTACCAGTATGCATACATACAGTCCAGGTTGCTCTGCTGTCTTTTGGCAGCCCATTAAAACCCAGGAAAAGATTCTTCCACTTTTCTTAAAGAAATGCCTGTTCTGCTGTGACTGCCAGAGCTCCTCAGTCTCTGAAGGCTAGGAAAAGAGAAAGCAGTGTGGGTTGTATCTGACCTTTCATTAAAAAAAAAAAAAAAAAAAAAAAAAAAAAAAAAAAAAAAAAAAAAAAAAAAATCAAGTGGGAAAATTCTTTGTTTCCTCTGTGTTTTGGCAATATGCAGGAATTGGGCAAGCTAATCTGCAGCAGTATTTCCAGCTAAGACTTCATTCACATTTGAAGCTATCAGATAAGCTTACATATTAACTCTGCTGATTTACGTTAACACTTAGCCATGGTGACAAGTACTCTTTGCACTCACTGCACACTGACACTTTGTCTTTCTGCTTGCAAGGCATTCAAGTCGACATTAGTGACGTTAATGAGAAAGAATAAGAGTGTGTATGTAAGCAAAGCTTGAGATACTGGCAGGTACCAAGTCTGCAAAGGCAGAAAGCAGAAAATACTGATTAACACAACATGGTTTGCATTTTCATCAAAAGATTTGTTCTGGTTTTGCATTTATTCTTTAAAATATTGATAAGGTTGTTTGGTTTGGGTGTTTTTGTTTGGTTTTGGGTTTTTTTTTTTTTTAATGAAAGGAATTATAGTTTTTATTAATTTTGTTACAAATATTGGAATTTTTTAAACTTGTTTTGTTCCAGCACAGATTCAAGCCCAGAAGTTAAATAGTTAAACAGTAGAAGTCTCATAATTTGGATATAAATGTTCCCTCTGGAGATCCACAGAAAATGTTTTTTCTCTGAAACAGAAAAGATACAGTTGTCATTTCTGCTCAGAAGCACAGAAAATCAGTTTACTCTGTCTTTACATTGTGCAGGATTTTGTTATTGAAAACAGAAACACCTACCTGTTTAGCCGTGTCAATCAAATCACCAGCTACAATTCCATTGCCTGTTTGCTATTCCAAAACACCAGCATGTGCACAAGTTCTTCCCCAACCACAGCTGTGCACAGCATGTCTCCTAAGTGAAAGCAGAATCAACTATTTCATATCTATGGCACATGTTTCTACCAGGACAATTAATGCCAAGCAGCCACAGTGCTATAAGCTCACACCCAAACAGAGATATACTTTGGCTGTAGCAGTGACCAACATCAAAAACAGACAACAAATGTCATGCTCTGTTCTTCATGAGGTCAGGACTGGGCTGTGGCAAAATAATAAGTTTATTTAATTTATTTATTATTATTAAGGGACAGAGTAGCTCTGAGTTTTCAGGCAACACAGGATACAGACAGAGGAAGGCAACAAGAGGGTGACAAAAATCTGCAGGAGATTCCAAGACTGGTGGTTCTGAATGGTATGTGGAGAAAACTACAGAAACTATGAGCCTTGTATTTAAAAAAAAAAGTGGAAACCCCTGTCGTTGCAGTCACACTGACCTCATTTTACTTAACTCTGTAACTACCTTCACATGAAAAGTTTAGGTGAAAAGATGACACTTATCAGATTGTCTTGTCATGGGTCACTTAGGAGGCATCCACTGATTCATTTTCCTGAACCGGGGGATCAAATCCATGATTCCTAGAATGGTTTTGATTAACATTTTCTTCAGAGCCAGCCTTGGCTGTGTAGCAGGTAGTTTGTAGTTTACTCTAACAAGCACACCACTGCTAGAGCTAACATTTACATAGCTGCAGGTGGATGCCAGTGACGTTAATAGAGACAGATAGGAGGGGAGATGGAAGCCAAACCTAAGATAGCAGCAGAGATTAGACAGGCATACGAAGGTAACAAAGAGAAAATTTTGATTGCTGCATTGTATAGGACTGTACTCCCAAGCAAGAGCACTCAGCTGATTCAGGAGGCTGTATTTTTCCCTTTCACAAATTCACTAAGTCATTTCAGCAATTTTACCCTGTTACCTTCTTCCTCTCTGGCAAGTGAGACTAATTGCCTTCTTCATAATACACCTTTCCCAAGCCAGATAAGTAAACATGGTCCTTCAGTCTTTTGTTTTAGTTTCTCCCACTTTTGTCTCATTCCGGTTTTGTATATCAATGATTTTGCAGAACTCCCTGACAGTTGTTCAGTTTAAAAGAGAAATGTCTGTGCTACTGCCAGTAATCTCATCCAGACCTTCGTCATACAGTATAGGATGGGTCAGCTGGACAACATGCAGCTCCTGCTGGGATAACATATATCTTGATGTATGTGTGCTAACAGTGCATGGGTAACTCAAAAAAGCACACAACCTAAATTCCCTGACAGCTGCTCTCCACCAACAGCAATGCCCATATTTCCCAAGCCTATGGAGCACTGTCCCTTTGGAGTCAATGAGGGAGAAGGGACAAAGGCTTTACAGGATTTCTGACCAACCAACAAAGCATAGCTGGCGAGGGGATGTGATTCAGGGAGCGAGTGATACAACAAGAAGGCAGGTAGGAATCTCTTGACCAGTCAATAACAAATACTGACTGTCCAAGAAACTAGCAATACAGCAAAAAGGATGCTTTATGCTCAACCTCCTTTGCCTCAGTAATATTAGCATTAAAGCAGAACTTTAGAACATCAGAGCAGAAAAAAGTAGGAAAGTTGTTTCTAATTTATCAAATTGGAGGCATGATGACTTCTGCAGCTGATCTGAGAGCTTACAGCTTAGAACCCATTTTGGGGGTCTGCTCTTCCAAATACCAGAATAAGTGCAGAGGTCTTGTTGTATTCTTCATATATAGTATATTGGGCTACAATAAGTGTCAAAGAAGGTTGCTGTTTACCTTTTGACTCCCTGGAGTAATTTACTGCAGATATTTTTTAGCTTTTTTTTCAAGGACCCTCATCCTAGAAGAATATACACTCAGATCCTCTAATGTATAAGGATTTCATTTACATTACAAAGACAACATTTTTTCACTATAAGACTATCACAGACAAGCTGAGAACATCTGCTGTTAGCAGTCCAGGTCATGCTGCCCTCAGACAGCTGCAGAGGCAGAATCAGAAACAGCTTGGACTTGTGAAGAAAAGCCACAATGCTGCAGCCCAGCAGTTAGTACAAATCACTGAATGTGCATGCTCTGTGTGTGTGTATCTGGGTGCTCCTGAGACAGCTACAGGGATTCTCAGGCTGTGACTACACTAGACCCTGCTGAAGTACAACTTAATCCTTTCCTAGCAAAAGTAAGTTGGAGTAACAAAGATGTGCAAGGGTTAATATTTATATTTAAACAACAAAACTGTCTAAGTCAACGTTGTAGACAATATTATAACTTAGCTCCAGGAAAGCTAAGATTAAGGCAGGGATCCACCAGGGCCAAAGAACAGCACCAATTTCCCTCAGCCACAATAGTCTGGATCAGTCTTAAATTAACTTGCTGGAAACTGAAGGGAGATGAAGTAGGGCAAAGGAAAAAGAGACAAGAATTCTCAATAAAAGGATGAAAAAATTATAGTGAGCAAACAGTATTGGGGCCAGGCCTGTTTAATATCTTAATCAATGATTTGGACAAGAGGATGGATGGCACCCTCAGTAAGTTAGAAGGCAACATTACGTTTTTCAAGAGTGTTGATCTGCTGGAGGGCAGGAAGGCTGCACAGAGGGGCCAGAACAGCCTGAATCCATGGGCCAAGGCCAAGTGCCAGGTCCTGCACTTGGATCACAACAACCCAGTGCAGCACTACAGGCTGTGGGAAGAGTGGCTGGAAAGCTGCCCCTTGGAAAAGGACCTGGGTGTCCTGGGAGTGCTGGTCAACAGCAGCTGAACATGAGCCAGCTGTGTCCAGGTGGCCAATGGCATCTTGGCCTGTATCAGCAATAGTGTGGCCAGCAGGACCCGGGCAGGGATTGTCTCCCTGTACTCAGCACTGGTGAGGCCACACCTCAAATCCTGCATCCAGCTGGGCCCCTCACAACAAGACATTGGGATGCTGAAGTGAGTCCAGAGGAGGGCAACAGAGCTGGTGAAGGGTCAAGAGAATACTTCTTATGAGGAGCAGATGAGGGAGCTGGGGGTGTTTAGCCTGGGAAAAAAGGAGGCTCAGAAGGATCTGAATAATCTCAACAACTGCCTGGAAGGAGGTAGCAACCAGCTTGGGTGGGCCTCTTCTACCAGGCAACCAGTGACAAGATGAGGAAATTGTATTAAGCTCTTCCAGGGGAGTTTCAGACTGGACAGCAGGAAGAACTTTTTCACTGGAAGGGTGGTTAAGCATTGGAACAGGCTGTCCAGAGAGGCGGTGGAGTCACCATTCCTGGAGGTGTTCAAGAAATGAGTGGACGTGGCACTTATTGCTATGCTTTGGTTAGTATGGTGGTGTTCGGTCAAAGGCTTGACCTTGAGGTCTTTTCCAACATTAAAAATTCTATGATTCCATGCAAACAAACAAAAACCAAAAGTGAATGATTGGAAGAAGGAAGAAACCTAGAGAAAGGATGCCCTGTGCTGCAGCTGAGGGCAGAGTACCTTGCTTTCCTACGTTGTAAAGCCAGCATGAACTCCAGCGTCATGAAGTCAGCATCTATGTCCTCACACTAAGATATGGAAAACATGAGGTTAAGAGCACGCAGCAGGCATGCATGACACGTAGAGAAGAAGGATCTGGACTGAAGAGCAAACCAAAAGAGAAACAAAAATCCTTCTTGAACTGTTTTCTCTCTGCCCTTGAAATCAAGGGCCCTTATCCTACAGTAAACTGCAGCAATTGGGTACCTGTGGCCAGCCAAGTACAAAAATTTCCAATATGGGGGGACTAAAGTATAGTAACAAAACGTATGAATGAAACAATATTTCAAAGTAAATTATTTTTGTTTTTACAATTCCCATCCTATGTCCATGTTACCATTATCAAGCCTTTTTTATTTTTTGCCATTTGTAACTACATAGTAAAAATATCTCAGAGATTTGAGCAATGCTATCTCATATATTGTTCAGATCTAGAATAGGACCTCAGTATTGTGTCTTAAGGAGAGGGATAAAAGGTTTTTTACTCCTTTTTAATACCTGACACTGAGCAGACACTCCCATATCAAAAGAAGTTAATCATATAGCTGCAAAATCTTCTCAGTTATGTCAGGACTTTATTCTTTCCCCTCCCATCCCCTCCCCTCCTGTCCCCACCCCCCACCAGCAGAAATAAAAATTTAAGGCTACAATATACTGAGCAGGAGATGGAAAACATCTTTATCCCTACAGAGGTACAGAGAACCTGGACCTCTAACAAAGGGGAGGAAAAGTAACCTTGGGAGATGCTTTGAAAAAGGCAAGGTGAAGCTTATGGGCCCTGGTTTCCAATACCATAAAGAAACAGACAGAAACTTCACTACAAAAATAAATACTTGGATCTCCATTGTACCTCTGAATGCTACATTAAGCATCAGTTCTTTTCAGTTGAGTGACAGCATTTTTTTTTAGATTTCTCAAAGGATTTGGATGCTCTATTGTGGCCAGACTGTGATCTGGCTTCACTTCCCACAAATCAGTATCAAATGCAGAGAAGCAACCTGCTACACAGGCATTTTGCAGACAAAAATAGTGCAGAGCCTAATCAGGAATCTCACGGCAGGAAACAGGCCTTCCTACAACAGGAAGCATAGGAAAGACTACTGGAGACAGCCGTCCAAAAGCAGCTGCCTTGCCAAAAAAGACAAAATGGCTGTACACTGGCAACTTTTGGAGCAGGAAATCACTGAATTAAGCACTCAATCTACTGAGCAATTTAGTGTGTCATCTGCTTCCTGGCAACAGATATTTGGAATCACTTTTACATTGCATTTCAGCTGTATCTCATAATTGGGTTGAGTACAGTGTCCTCTCCACTAAGCAAAGAGGTCAAGGTCAGAGGCTTCTCTGACTCCTACCCAAAATAAATATTTTTAACTCTTTTCCTTTCTTCATTTTCATCATTTTATAATTTCTAATTTAGGGGCCTGATATTCCTGTTTCTAGTTTGATTTGGGGTCAGGGCAGACTGAGCCACTGATACAAGTCTGCCAAAGTTAACTGTGGTCTCCATGGGACAGTACAACACTCTGATAGTAGATAAATATCAGGTCACAGTGAAACAGAGAAAAGAAGACCAGTGGATTCTCTCTGTGATTTTTTTGATGGAGTGTCAGGAAACTTTTCTGAAAGTTTCTTCTATGTAAAAAGATAGAGAGGGAGAGTGAGATGGAGAGGAAGTCAGAAAGAGAGTGAGATGGAAGAGGAAATATGAGGAAGAAAAGAACAAAAAAAAAGGGAAAGGAAAGGAAAGGAAAGGAAAGGAAAGGAAAGGAAAGGAAAGGGAAGGGAAGGGAAGGGAAGGGAAGGGAAGGGAAGGGAAGGGAAGGGAAGGGAAGGGAAGGGAAGGGAAGGGAAGGGAAGGGAAGGGAAGGGAAGGGAAGGGAAGGGAAGGGAAGGGAAGGGAAGGGAAGGGAAGGGAAGGGAAGGGAAGGGAAGGGAAGGGAAGGGAAGGGAAGGGAAGGGAAGGGAAGGGAAGGGAAGGGAAGGGAAGGGAAGGGAAGGGAAGGGAAGGGAAGGAAAGGGAAGGAAAGGAAAGGAAAGGAAAGGAAAGGAAAGGAAAGGAAAGGAAAGGAAAGGAAAGGAAAGGAAAGGAAAGGAAAGGAAAGGAAAGGAAAGGAAAGGAAAGGAAAGGAAAGGAAAGGAAAGGAAAGGAAAGGAGGATTTTTTTTAAGCTTGGTACCCATGTATTGATGCAGGCAAATTTAGTTATTTATTCAATCCTTACCTAATATATGCTTGCACATCTCACTGAAGACAAAAAATGCAGTTTCTGTCCCTTCATTGGTTCCTTAACACAGAATAGCTGAGGTTGGAAAAGACCTCTGGAGGTCATTTGGTCTAAACCCTCTGCTCAAGCAGGGTCTTCTAGAGTAAGTTACGCCATGTCCAAATGGCTTTTGAATGTCTTCAAGGATGAAGACTTTACAATCTCTCTGGCCAATATGTGGCAGTGCTCAGTCATCTTCAGAGTAGAAATGTTTTCCAATGTTCAGATGACATCTCCAGTATTTCAGTTGCTGCCCATTGCTTCTTGTTCTGTCACTGGTCACCACCAAAAAGAGCCTGGCTCCTTCCTCTTTACATCCTCCTTTGGGTACTAATATATATTGAGCTATATTATATTAAGGACCCATTGAACTTTCTCTTCTCTAGGCTGAGCAGTCTCAAGTCTCCTAGCCTTTCCTCATAGGCGAGATGCCCTCATTCCTCAATTATCTTTGTAGCCCTTCACTGGACTCTCTCAGGTGTGTCAATGTCTTTTCTGTACTGGGGACCTCAGAACTGGATCCAGCACTCCAAGTAAGGACCCACCAGTGATGAGTAGAGTGGCAGGATCACCTCCCTCGCCTTGCTGGCAACACTCCTAATGCAGGTCAGGATACCACTGGCCCTCTATGCAGCAAGATGTGCCTAATCATTAGGCATGCCTAATCATGCCACAATCAATATGGTTTTATCTTTGGCTTTTGAAAATAGATAATAGACTGTGGATAAAAACTACTGCACATGAAAGAAAGAAGCCAGACAACAGATAAACACAATGACAGAGTACAATTTTCTGCTGTCACATAGCAAAACATGCATGACATATTTAAAAAGAAATCATGTCATTGTGGCCAAAGGAGAGAGAATTTTGCAGCCAATTAGCTGTGAATTTTTTAACACAGTTATATAAAGTAACTGAGTTTGCATAAAGTGACTGGTGTCAGATTTGCTGCAGTCAGTGATGTCCATCTACTACTTTGGTCACTACAGAAAATCTCCCAGTTCAAGAGATTTGGAAGTTGTGAAGTGCCAGGAGCTAGAGATTTTTAGATATCTTTCATATTTGTTGAGTCAGGAGGCACAAAGTCTCTGTCAAAATGAGACTAACAGCAATAATAATCACCTCAATTCAGCTTCAACTGTTCTGAGAAAGAAAAAATCTGTTTTCTTATTCTATCCTAATAGTTTCAACATACATTATAAGAGCAGGTTTTTATGTATGAGGAGACTGGCTAACAACATTATATTTACAGCAAGCAATGGAAAATATGTTTTTGAGGAAAGCTAATTCTTGCAGAGGGACATGTACCAAGTTTATAAAATACACGAGCCAGGAGGATCATGAACACTTCACACTTTTCTAGAAAGAAATAGCAAGCAAATTTTGAACTATAACTTTCTTAATGCAGAGACTAAAGTTTTAATCAAAACTTCAAAGAACAATCTGACGGTTCCTTAATTATGTGTTTTCTTCTTTCATTTTGTTTTCTTGGTTTTTTTCTGTCACATTCTTTGGTTTATTATTTGTCATGTTTTTAAATGCTTCCTGTGACAGAAAAAACCTCCTATGGCTATGAACATTAAACATTTGGCCAAATTTCAGTGATAGAATAAGAAACTGCACTTAAGTAAATGCTGTTGCATTCAAGAGCTTTTTGACAATTAAACATTACTGGGCAATTCTGCAGAAAGAGCTGATGTGTGTCAGGACTTGATGAATTTCTATGTGTGCAGGTCACTGTTCTATTTTGCTCGATACAGCTGGGCTCTGCTAGGAAAAAAAATGGGAGAGGATCATGATGAAAGCTGAAGGATTTAAGGATGGAGTAAACACTTCTGAAGTCTGGGTCTTGTATCAGAACAAAATTTATTCATTTGTTGCAGTTTCCATTGTTTCTGTTCTTCATATTGTTCTTCTTTGCTTCAGGAATAGGAGGATGTGCAGTTCAGTGAGAAGGTTTTCCTGTGTTAATGTGAAGGGATGAAGCATGTGACACTTCTTTCACTCCACACTGAAAATACAAACGAGTCTGTCTGTTGTCTTGTCTCCTCAAGACCCCATCCCTGGACTTGGAGACATTTGAGTCCCCAGAGCTTCTTTCAGCTACTTGCTACACATTTAGAGGTTAAATTCTCCAAAAATATATAAATCAAAGCAGGGCCAAGACTACCTGTGTCTAAACAATCCTCTGGCTCCCTGAGTTGCAGTAATAGGGCAAAAACCAAACAGGTATTTTCAAAGCGAACCCACAAGGATCTTGTCCTTGTCCTAAACTCCCTGCCTGTAGCTGAGGTCCCTGATCCATTTGAGCAGTACTTAAATTTAGGACTTTTGCTCAGCCTGAATATACCTAAAACAGTATGTGTTCAGTGAACTCTAAACAGACACAGTAGGGCAGCTCTGCCGGGAGAAATTCTGCTTTGCATAGACCAGTTGAATAATTATTAGACCAGAAAGAGAGAGAAAACAAACCTATGCCTAGGAGCTGGGACAGCCTCTGACAGTGCAAGCAAAGTAAAATTCAAGTTCACAGTTGACAGAGGAAAGAGGAAAGAAACGGAGGCAGGGCCCTGCTGTCCCATATGCAGCCAGGCTTGCTCTGACCACTGACATAAATGTACCAATGCTGTCACCTCTGCCTAGCTCCTCTCCTGCACGTTTAAGTGAGGCCCTGACACCAGAAAACATTCAGACAGAATTGAAGACTCCTCTATAGCCCAGAATGAAACTTATCTTTCCCTAGGCAGGGAGCCTTGGCCAGCTCTGCACCAGGAATCTCACCTGGCTGTTATGCCCTGATCTGCTGCTGAAGACACCCTCTTGAAGATCTTCTCTTGGCAGTTGATCGTAAAAACAGGCCATGCTGCAAGTACCATAATAGTTCACAATGCAACCTGGTGCTTATTTCCTACAAGATGCCCTGTTCAGTTCTGCTTCAGTTTTGTCCTCTCCTGGCATGAGGGAGATTTCCAATAAAGCAAAGGAGTGAAGGGAAATGAGGGAAACTAAAAGGAGAAGACAAAACAAAGAAAAAGGGAAGCTTGGACTGAGACGGGAAAGTGAAATGCCTTTGGAAGAGGGTAATGTAGATAAGGTGTGTAAAGTCTGGTGTTCCACTGCATTGCTCTAGTTCTGCCAAGACACAGGTAGGAGATGAGAAAACATAAAAATATGGCAAGTGTTCCTGGAAGGACTGACCTCTGTCTGGCATCACATGTCTCTAATGCTTCATCAGTGTTAATGACTGTGCTGACCTTGCAGGGCACGCAGAGCACAATTGCCCAAGGTTCTACTCCATTCAAATCATTATCAGTTCCCTTTCTGGCCCTTTCCTTCCTGCTAGACACAGAATTAAACCAAAATCCCAGTATCTAATGTCCTTGGACCACAACAAAATTTTGATGATCAACCGCTTACTTCTATGTGCAATGATCCTTGAATTACACACACATGGATGGAGTCCAGGTGTTGACCCAAATCAGGATTTCACAAGTTGGAAACACTTGAAATTCAAAAGAAAGTTGCAAATTACAAAAACAGCTCGAGTCTCCCTGCATATTGTGGGAGAGACATCCATCAGCACAATTTCACATGGAAACTAGGTGGGTGGGTAAAACGATTGAGTTTAAATGCAAGGGTGGATGATGAGAGGTGAATAGGGAGCTGAGGGTGGAATGTTAGCAGCACCACCCTTGATTTCCTTTCAACCTACTATAGCCAGACATGTATCCACCAAGCAGTGCAGCACGTAACCACCGACTCCTCCATCTGAGAAAAACAGAAGAGAAAATTTAAATTAATTTTCAGAGCATTCGTTTTGTGCTTTCTCTTTTCTCATATTTTTAACTTTCTAAGACAGCTTAGAAACGACAATGACAAAGAGGGAACTTAAGTAAGGTCTAAGTATGTTGCAAATGCCACAGCTTACATCTGCATTGCAATGGCATTGCTTCTTTCAGTAGCAGAGAAACAGAAATTATTTTAATGGCAGTAGTCAGCCTAGTCCTCCAAACATGGGCCTATTCAAGTAGGCAACTTAGAAACATGACAGAGCCATTCAGAGATGCTCAGCACTAGGTGAGCGCCTCAGAAAAGAACTTGGCTACTGAGTTGGGTGAAGAAGTCTCAAAAATCTGCACCACCCTGAAAAGTTCCAGCACTTCATAGTTACAGGCCAATTTGTGTCTTTGATAAGCTTTGGTTAGTAGGGAATGCTGCTACTTGTGGCAGTGGTCTCCTACTTCTCAGCCTAAGGCTTGACCCTAGAATGTCATAAGAAATATAGCACTTGAGCACAAACAAGCAGCAGACTTACACAACAGTGACTGCATTGCAGAGCACGGAACTGCAAATAGGACAGGGCAAAAAACTCCCCTTCAGAGACAAGACAGTGGCAAAGAAAGAACATTAACTTAACATTAATTTTCTGGGTATAAACACCTCCTGTAGAGAACTAACAATGAAAGTCTTACTTCTTCTTAGCCTGACCCTGAAACTATAGAGAGAAGGAACTGGCAGGCTGAAGACATTTGTAGGATGGACAAGCACATTGCTTCAGAGGTTCTGACATTTTCTCTCTGAATCTTAGTAAAGAAACTTGGTTGTAGAAGTTGCACAGTGCAGAAAGCACAGCATGCCCTGCTGTGAAAGAAATGAGTCTGACAGTCAAGTTGGAAATTACAGTGCCACACTGAATGAAACTGAAGTTGTTATGCAATATCTATTAGGGCAGGTGGCTTGAGGGCATAAAAGGTTTACCTTTCTTTGACTTTTAGAGACAAACTTCAGTTTTTCTTTGTTTATTCATGTCTACACACCATACCAGAAACAATAAAACACAGGTTTTTGTGTTGTGTGTATAAAAAATAATACTCGTTAGGTTTTTTAGAAAGGCCAGAAAGGCCATTGTGAAAGCAGTTTGGGTGTTACAAATGAAAACAGCAAGTTAAAATGTACAAGCATAATAGCTCATAGCAGGACCTCTAGACAAAATCCTCAAAGGTCACGGAACCGTTATCTGGTAAAAAAGTGCCAGCAGGCATCTTATTCCAAGTAATTGTTTGTTTTTAAAAAACAGTTCTTCTTTTCTAGCACAAATAATTCCACTAAGAAACAAAAGACCACTTCCACAAATGTTTTAACTATACCTACTTTGTCAGCATTATATCACCACTTCAAGTTCAGCAGAAAAATATTTTGTAATAAAATTATCTCTACCTACTATTGTTCAAAACCTTCTTAGCTACCACAACTGACACAAAAACCCACTGAACTGAATCTGCCAGTCCAGCAAAAGCTGCAGGTGAAGCTCCCTAACTACCTAATTAGTAGGTAGAAGGACAATACTCATCTGCATCTTGAAGTGGTTGTGTACAGATTGTTTCCCATCAACATTTCCTCTGGCAGAATAATGTATGGGGCATGACACTCTCACTTGCCTTCTGATTAATATCCCCAAAGCCTGAGAACACAATTAAAAGCTCAACAAAATATTGCTATGTCGTCCTTACCCTTTGGCTTCCAAAGTAGTATTACTGATCTAATAAAACACTATTTCATACCCAAACACAAATCTATTGCTGACTGGGTGTCTTAGACAATTGACTGAAAAGTCTGGCAGCTTCCCAACTATTTTTAGCTGCTTCATTTCTACAAAAGAACACAATGTTATTATTTGATTTATGTGAATTTTCTCCTCCCTGTTTAAAAAGCCCAGATAAGCATGATCGGTAATATTGAATATGTGAGGAGAAAAAAAAAAGCACCTCACTTAAATAAAACATAGGGAGTTTGTGTAGTCCATTCTGCAAAGAGCTTTTATGTCACAACTAAATCTTTTAAGTCTCATTATGCTTTGTAGCTATTTATAGCCATGTATGTCCATCATTTGCATCCTATAGTTTGGGGTTTCTTTTCCAGATATAAACAGCGCTTCCTCCCTCCCTTTGTTTATGTGTCTGCCTGTCAGCGTAGCGCCAGCGACTGTCTCTGCACTTTGCTGCTGCTGCTCCCTCATCCTGTTTATAGGTCAGTGATGGCTTCCATTGCCTCCCTGCTGCTGAGCAGAATTTCCCATAGCACTTCAGGATGTTTTAGTCACTTTAACCTGTGCCGCCTGTCTGGAGCCAAGTGTCTCCTCTTTGAGCTAGTGATGCAAGCACCATTTGCCTCAACCAAACTCAGCTTTTGTTTCCTGGGAGGCCCAAACTTTTTCAGCTGTTCCTTACATGGAAATGCTGCTGGGTCCTACTCATTGTCCTGTCCCTTGCAAAGACCGTAGACAGACACACAGCTGAAGGATGAAAAATTTCTTGTACCTTTCCAGTTCCAAGCACATGAAGGCTCACAGTGGGCAGCATCCTTGCCAGCCACCGAAAATGGAGAAAAAAATGGCACCTCTTAGCTGGATATCAGTTTTTATTTTTCTGATCTACCAATGTCAAAGGTCCTTAATACAACAATTCCTTAGGCATTTACTTCAACAGGAGACACAGCAAGAAAAACAAGCCAGCAACATCATGTCACGAACATGATGCACAAGACACTGGAGGAAGAAGCAAATCAACTGTTGAGCACAGAGCCAGTTGCTGAAATGGAGCCAGAAAGAAAAGTGTCTATATCTCCACAGCACTAGGAGAGGATTTTCCCTCCAAGAAAGCCAGAAGATGAATAAATCCAAGGCCTCAGATGAACATTAGGACTTTGTGCTTTATGAAATCCATAGGAATAGGAATGCAGCACTTGTACAGATCACCTTTTCCAGTTACAAATACATAGTAGCAGAGAACTATTAGTAAATTCAGAATATTTTGGTAGGAGGTTGTTGAAAGACAATAATGTCTGTCTCCAGAGCCCACAGCCTCCTCCGTATTACCGCATTATTAGTCAGGGTCCATCTGCATCTGTCAGGCAGGAGTATGCAGACATCTCCTTTGACAGCAAGCTCACACAATCAACTTTACAACACACCCTGCTAACAATTGTTGTGGGGGCTGTGATGTGCTTCACAATCGTTCATGCTACCTTGCTGCATTTTGCTATTTATAAAGACATACACTGTTTAAACTTCTCTTTAGGCTGGAAGATAGGGCATAATTAATCAAAATAACAGTGAATAAAGGTGACCTGATATCTGCCATAAACTACTGCATACTTTACAATCTCTTCAGAATTCCCAAAAAACCTAAATGGCAATTACACACCTAATTTTCACAAGTTTAACTTTGATAATGAGGTTCTTAGCTATCACTTGTTCCTTTTAAGAATTTTCTTCCCAGTCTTTACAATAATGTCAAAAAACATGATGCACAAGAAAAATAAACATCTCAAATTAAAAGTATATTTTATGGACAGTTGAGCAAAATTAGTATATCATCAAAGAATTGTTGGAATGTAGATTAAATTATGCACATGGTACAAATGCGTATTCTTGATAAAAAAGGCTGATCTAACCATTATGTTTCTTTAGATTCCACTGTAAGCTTTTAAAAACCTTTTACTATAATAAAAAGTTGGTGATTCAGACATCCAGGCAGCTTCCTCTGCACTCAACAGCCACTGATCTGTGTTGTGTGACAAGAGCATGACTTCACATGACCCAGTGCGACCAAGTTTTGCAAATGCTGTTATGAATCCCATTATATACTTTCTCTGTGATAACATCAGCTCCTGGAGTCATAGGAACAAGTGTGAATCTGTTTGGGCTTCCTGCTTCATAAGTTAGTATATCTTCATCCCACATTTTGGGAAGATGAAATTGAAAAATCTGAAATGATCAGAAAAACACCCAAGATCCTAATACTTAAAACTTTTTTTTTTTTCATCCCCAGGGTTGCTAAGATTTCACTTCCTGTTGTACTCCATAGCTTTGT